>CATIWQ010075532.1:0-13739 GCA_949673415.1 Euphorbia schlechtendalii | reverse complement strand
CTTCCACCCATTTTGAAAAGTAGTCGACTGCTACTATAATGAATCGATGTCCATTAGTCAAGTTTGGCCGAATCTCGCCAATAATGTCGATTCCCCACGATGAGAATGGCCAAGGAGTAGATAAGCTATGGAGTTCGGATGGGGGTAGATGGCTGATGTCACCGTATATTTGGCACTCGTAACACTTTCGTACTTCCGATACGTAGTTTGTGACCATTATTGTCCAATAATATCCTTGGCATTGTATTTTCTTAGCCAGTTTTATCCCATTCATGTGTGGACCGCACTCTCCCGTGTGCATTTGTCTCATTACCAATAGTGCCTCCTATTCTGTGAGACATCTCAATAGCATTCCTTCTGATGTTCATTTGAACAGGTCCCCTTCTACTAGAAGGAATCGAGTAGCTAATTGCCACAATGAGGTTCTTTCAGAGTCTTGTTTGCCTTTTGGGTATTCTTTGATTTGTAAAAATTTGACAATGTCGAAGGACCAATTCCCGATAGCTTGTTGGTCCTCCATTTCCACTAGGCGATAGTAGAAGGCTTTTTTGGACGTTTGCAGTACAACAGGCTTGATTGACTGAGTTCTAGGGCCTTCCCACATTGATGCTAGTGTAGCGAGTGCATCTGCCATTTGGTTTTCATCCCTGGGCACGTGTTTGAAAATGCATTTGGAAAATTTTTATGAGATTTTCCATACTACTTCCACGTAAGGACGAAGTGATTCTTTTCTTATTTCCCAATCGCCATTGACTTGTTTAATCACTAAAGCTGAGTCCCCCACCACCGATATGTCTTTTGCTCGTGCCTTTCGAAGTGCTTCTAACCCAAATAGGCAAGCTTCATATTCTACCCTGTTGTTTGTTATTGGGAATTCCAATTGTTTAGAAAGGGGTATAACTTCATTTTGTGGTGTTATCAATACAACACCTAGGCCGGTTCCGTTCCTGTTCATTGCACTGTCGAAGAACATTTTCCACTCTATATCTACGTCCTCTATCAATGCTAATTGCTCATTTGGAAACTCTAGATTTTCAACGTAATCAGAGTCTAAGTGTTGATTTGCCAAAAATTCAACTACTGCTCATCCCTTAATGTCTTTTTTGGTCATGTATTCAATGTCAAATTTAGATAACAGCAATAACCATCGAGAGAGTTTTCCAGCTAGTGTTGGTGACTAGCACAAGTACTTCCTCGGGTCTATCTTCGCGATGGCTTTTATTCGGTAAGATTGAAAATAATGATACAGCTTCTTTGTCAACCAAACCATCGTTGTGCAGATTCCACTAAGGTGTACCGTGACTCATACTCGAGTAATTTCTTGCTCAAGTAGTACACTGCATGTTCTCTTTTATCTTCGTGTTCTTGCACCAGCATGGCTCCAACCGATGACTCCTCAATTGCTAGGTATAGGATCAGGGGCTTTCTAGGTTCTGATGGGCGGAGGATGGGTGGGCTTAACAAGTATTGTTTGATTTTGTCAAACGCTACCTGGCACTGGTCGTTCCAAATTACTGGTTGGTCCTTTTGTAGTAGTTTGAAGATTGGCTCGCAGATGGTAGTGAGTATGGCGATGAATCTGCTTACATACTGTAGAGACCCTAGAAAAGATTGAACTTCTTTCTCAGTTTTCGGTGCGGGCATATCCCTAATGGCTTAGCTTTTATCAAAATCCATCTCAATTCCTGTTTGGCTAACTATATGCCCCAGGAGTTTCCCTGATGTAACCCCAAATACACACTTTTTGGGGTTTAAGCGGAGATTTTATTTCTTGATTCTAGTGAGAAACTTGTTTAAAACAACTGGATGTTCCTCCCTGGTGTTGGACTTCACAAGCATGTCATCGACATAAACTTCCACCTCCTTGTGGATCATATCATGTAGGAGGGTTGTGACGGCCCGTTGATATGTTGCGCCAGCGTTCTTCAAACTAAATGGCATTACCTTATAGCAGTATATGCCCCATTCGGTGATTAATGCTATCTTAATCTTATCGGTTATTGCCATTAGTATCTGGTTATAGCCTAAGAAACCATCTATGAAGGAATACATAGCTACCCTTGATGTGTTGTCAACCAGTACATCAATGTGGGGTAGGGGGAAATCATCTTTTGGGGAGGACTTGTTGAGATCCCTAAAATCCATGCAGGCTCTGACCTTGCCGTCTTTCTTTGCTACTGGGACAAAGTTGGCTAGCCACGTCGGGTATTCAGCCACTTCTAAGAATTTAGCTTCAATCTGCTTTGCAAGTTTAGCCTTGACCTTTTCTGCCCATTCAGGCCTTAAGCGACGTAGTTTTTTTTCACCAGCTTGATCAGAGGGTCAGTTGGGATATGGTGTTTTGCAATCTATCTGTCCATTCCAGGCATGTTCTCATATGACCAAGCAAACGCTGCCACGTGACGTTTAAGTACTTTCGTGATCTCTCTTTTTTCTTCAGGAGTCAAATCATGGAAATTGTCACCATTTTTTGTGACTCATTTGTACCCAAGTTAATTTCGTTTAATGATGTGTCATGAATGTTAAAGATGTTATGTGTATGATCATATGAATGCATGGTACCGTTAGGCAGAACATCCAACAAGAAAGCAAAATTGTCATACTTCATTGAATGAGCCTCGTAGGCAAAATTGTCAAAAACATCAGAAATGTTCATTATTACATCATATATTTCCTCCTCCACAGGCGGAGGGGCTTTAGTTGTTGCAGTAGCAGGTGCTTTAGTGGTAGGTTCTTCCTCGAGAGTGGTCTGTACCAGCTTCTCGATGATGAGCTTGATAGTGCTTGGTAGATCTTGATCTCTCTCATCGCCTTTCTTCATCAACTCGTTAACAGCCTTAGTGAAAGCTGTCATCGCATCCTCCAGTACTTTTCCCTTTCCAGATTCCTCGATCGAGGTTACTACCAGGATTGGTTTCTCTTCCAGATCAACATCAATGGGGGGTTCAATCAGCTTATCGGTCTTGATGTCAAAGACATCGTTGAATATGTCGAGCCCCTTGACCTCTTCTCCGTTCAGGATCGTTGGTTCTAGTTCTCCTAGATACGCCTTAGTGCCTTCCACCTTGCGGACGCTTACCATGTTACAGAACATGGTCCTTTTATGCTTGTACATTTTCATGCTAGGGGTGAAACCCAGACCTAATCCGGGTGTGATAAGAATAGGTTCGATAGCCCTAATAATCCCTTGATGATATTTCCCTAAGCCATTTCCAGGGATAAAACCCTGCTTCTTCATTTGAGCTCTAAGGCTTCCAGGAAAAAATGATATCCCTTTGGGGTTCCATGCTGCTTTTTCTTTTCTTCAGTGGCCAGTACCACCCTCAGCCCTTGCATTGTTCTCTCCTCAAATGCAGCAGCCGCCATCATTGATTCCTCATCAGCCTCGATTGTCACTAGCCTCCCTTTATGAATGAGCTTTATCTACTGGTGGAGAGTAGAAGGGACTACCCCTATTGCATGGATCCATGGCCTTCCTAGAAGCATCGAATAAGTTATTGGAATATCCAGCACAGTGAACTTCACATTTGAGGTTACTCCTCCAGCGGTGACCTCAGCTTCAAAGCTGCCTACTACACCCCTATTTGAATAATCGTAGGCTCGGATTACCATGTCAGATTTGGCGAGCATATCTTCCCTTAGCCCTAGGTGAGGTAGGACCTTAAGAGGACAAAGATTGAGAGCCAAGCCATCATCTACCATCACACATGGTATTGCGCGATAAAAAATCTGAACTCTGATAAATAAGGCCCTATTATGCAACCCCAGCTCCTACGGTAGCTCCAATTGATCAAAAGTTATGAATGGCATTTGAAGGGGAGTAATTCCTTCCCCGATGGCAGCTCACATCTCGATTACTGATGTTGTAGGCGTGGCAGGCATTTCTATCAACCTCTTGACGAGGCCCATCTTGTGCTTTTGCGATGTCTCAAGTAAACTCCTGATGTTGTATTTGGCCTGAGTTCCCTTCCATTGATTTATAAAAGGGTCTATATCTAGCATATCCTCATCCACCTTTGGGGGTAGAGGTGGCTCGGGCTGTTCCCTCGCTATTTCCTTCGGCCTGGAGTCGTTGAGCTGTACAGTTTCATCCCTTCTGAAAACTCTACCATTCCGAGTAACTCTTAGTACTTCATTATCCATTACTCTTGTTTCCCTGGAATTGACCCAAGGGTACTGGTCGTATCCGTCCTTCGCTTGGTCACATCGCCCCTTCCACTTATAAGAATCCAAGTTTATGGTCTTCTTCCCACTAGAAATGATCTCTCCCTCAACCGAGGTTCCTTCTTCGGGTTTCCTCTTCCTTCTTGACTTAGGGACATATGCATCGAGATCAATTGGCACCCTTGCTGGTGCTTTCTTGGATTCCATCTTTATTACGTCCCTCCGTGGTTCACCCCCCTCTATCGAGAACACTTCTACTAAAAGATCATCTTCGGGGCCTTCGTCTTCATCAACCACTGCATTTACCACCGAATTAGACCGAGATAGCATCGCTAGCATAGAATCAATGGGTATTCCTGATCCTACTACATGGATACTACGATGTCTGGTCATTATCTCCTTGTCGAGATGATGAGCTTGAAAAGATAGCTCATCAAAATCTAGAACTGCCAGTCTCGACAAGTGATAGCGATACCAATTCATGGATCCCCCTATTATCAACTCCACTGCCGAAAGCTCAAATGGTCTTGGCACCAACACAAATAGATAAACATCAACCACTTTATGTAGTCGGTGAGCGATTCTCCTTTCAACTGTACACAAGCGAGAAGATCTCGCATGGTTTGTTTCGGAGGTTCTAAAAATGCGAACTCCTCCTGGAACTCTGTAGAAATGTAATTCCAATTGCTCTTGGTCTCAACCGACTGCATCTCGTACCACTGACTTGCTACTCCCGTTAGTGAGAACGGAAATAGTGTAACTATCATATCTTGAGAAAGACCCTGTGCTCGACACATGATATAAAACTTGGACAGGTGGGAAGACGACACATCATTCCCATCAAAAATTGACATACCGGCTAAGCTGAAACTAGCCCTCTGGACTTCTTCCCCGTTCTCTGATCACTTGATTGATAAACTCAGATTCAAGCATCTCCATTACATCGTCGGAGTCCATCCCTGACTCAATCGCCATCACATACTCCTCTCCTTTACTAATCGGTGCTTCTCTTGACAATTCATTCCCTATGCGAAGCGATGTAGGTTTCTGGCCGGTAAATACTGGCATCCCAGCAAAGTCGATCTCAACAGGTTTAATCTTTCCCCCGCACCCTCGATGGTTCAACTCTTCCTCCAACATATTCAAAATCCGATCAGGATCGCTTCCCAACCTAACCATCATCACAAATTCTCCAAGCCCTTCAGATAGGCAGCTTAGGACTTCTGCTCTTCTAGCTCGGAGTTAATCATTCCTATCCTTGCCTCAAAATTTGGCAGAGGGTTGTTCTTCGTGCTAGGTTTGAGTGCAGGATCATGGATGACCTTACCAGCCACTAGTTTTTGAATGGCTTTCAGCAGCTCCTTACAGTTATTTGTGTAATGTCCCGCAGCCACATGATAATGGCAGTAATTGTTCTTTTCTTCCGGCTTGGGAGGGACATGCTTCTTCAAGCTCTCCATCTAATTAAGTTCACATAGCTTGGTGAACAAGAATCCCAAATAAGCAGCATATGGTGAGATTCCATGATATTCTTCCTTTGGTAACCTAACAGGAGCTACCTTCTCTTCATTCACCAATTGTACTACCGGTTGCTTCGCCTTTAACCTGCACTGGATTAGAATCATTCTTTCTACAATAGGGCTTAGCAACCTACTGCCCCATCTCCTCCTCCATGGCATCGTAGCTCTTTATATTCTCAGCCCACATAAAAACCTCCTGATAACTATGAAAGTCTCAGACCCCAGCCTCTTCTGGTAAGATGGTAGTGCACCATCTAGGAGCTTTACAATCATTTTTGAAAAAGATAGGCAAGACTGTAAGCGTACTTGCGTAGCCATCCATCTCTCAAAATAGGGCTTGAAGTTCTCCCTCGGCTTTTGCTTCACTGCCTCCAGATTCCGCATAGTGGTGATGATTAGAGTGTTGAACCCATAGTGGTCCACCATTGCCTAGGACAGACGTCCCAAGTCGTAGGCTATATCCATCGGTAAGTGACTGTACCACTTGTTTACCAGGCTTCCCAATGTAACAATAAACAGTTTCACCATCATTCGATCACTGATCCTCAAAGCCCTCATCACATTCTGATAATGCGCAATATGCGCACGAGGATCGGTATTGCTCATGTACTTTTCGAATTGAGGCATAGCAAAGGTCGGTGGTAAAGTATCCTCATCCCCAACTATTGGCTGCACTAGGATTGCACCCTTCTACCCCTACATACGAGTGGCTAAGAACTGTCTCCAGAGTTCAGCCATTCCAGGCCATTGAAGGATACTGTTTGGGGTCTCTGAGAAACCCCCATACTGTGAATTCTTGTAATACTACCCCTGATCCTGGAATGTATGAGAGGGTCCAACCCAGCTGGGCACTGTAGGCTGAGCCATCCCTTGAGTAAAGGGAATGTAATTAGAAGAGGGCCTAATCTTTGAAGACCCCACTACTGTTGGGTCGAAAGAAGCATGCCCCGGCTACCCCAAGAAGAATTGACCACCCACCTATGGCTCATACACTGTCTGCGGTTGACTCTGCCCAGAACCGAACTGATGGAAAACTATGATATATAGTAGAGGAAGATGATGGTCCTCCCGGTAGGATTGTACCACCAACATTTGGTATCCCATCATTTACCCTCTGTTCGGGCTGCCCAATCCTAGTGTGGTGATTGAGGATTGAGGCAAAACTAGTCACTATTAGCAAAAGCATTCTTAGCTGCAGCAATCTCAGTGCTCACCAATGATTGATTTGCTTGCGAGTTCTGGGCCGCCCCAAGAGTTTGCTCATTAATCATGTTCTCAACCTGTTGATTAGACATGTTGCGGAAACTACGAGGAGTGTCTTGATCTAAATCCGAGCTAGAGTCAGTGTACAGAACTCCATCCTGATGAGCCGTGACTGGAGATAGACGGATTAGCCAGCCAGAAGTCCTGTTCTAAGTTTTCTGAAGAAGTGGCTTTTTCCTAGCCTTACGTACACAAGGAGATCATTGGGGAATGCATGTGAAATCATGATGCGTGATTGATGCGTGAGATGTTTAATGTCATGGTTGCAGAAAAGGGTTAGTGTGCCATGATGTAAAATAAAATCACATACAAAAAACAACAGAATCGTTAGTCCATGTGAAGAATGAAGGTCCATTGGTTTTGAGATCTGTATCCTATCCTTGGGACAATGTAAAGTGGAATAATGTAATGAAGTGGCCTAATTACCCATGTGGAGATAGGTCAAAGGTTCGAGAGCTAATTCTCTTTATGTGTGAGTAGGTTGTGTGATGTACTCTAGTGTAAAGTATTCTCTAAATGTATGGAGAAAAATACCATAAGTAACACATAAATGAATGTTTAAGTCATTTTGCCCCTATCAGGCCAAAGTCTTAGATATCAGTAGACATCATCATTAAAGGTATGTAGTGATGCATGAACAAAAGTTTACCCTACAAGGGCTTGGGTTAGGACATCAACTAGGATGTCCTTTGTGCTCATGTTTACCTAAGGTAGGCTTTTGGTGTATACAGGTGCCCCTAAAGGGCAGTAATTCGAATGCTCAATGGGCATCGCGTCAGGATTTTTGTAAGTTTGTCTTATGAGTCAGATGTCATTTAGACATCATGAAAAAATGTGGGTAAGTGATGAAACATGATTCTAGTTGGTTTCAGGTCATCCTAAGGTGACATGATCTGGAGTGTCTACTAAGTTCCTATGCATGAATGACATTAGATCATGTTTAATATGAGAGAGTGTGTTCAAGTGTCTGCACTAAGACTCATGGTTAGCATGGCACATTTGTACAATGCATGATGAATCGGAAAGCGGTAAACAATTAGCACATAGCACACAATATCTTTCTTCCAACCATACAACTCCCACGTATAGGGTTTTTGGCTAGTCTCTATCCTAATTTTGGTTCATCTTCGTACCGTGAGGGTACTAAGGAGGGCACCTGCAGGAAAATATAATGCATGATCACGTGTTTGGGTAACACCCTAAGGAAAATGCTATGGCTTATTTACACAAGGGTTTATAAATGGTTTCCTGATGTAAAAGGTTCTTGTTGCACTGAAATACACTCCAAGCCTCTCCCAAAATAGGTTCTAACGAGGGAGGTACATGAGATATGGCAACAAGTGCTCCACTCGCTCAAGTATTATCTATTCTTAGGGAGGCAGATTAGTACAAGAGAAAGCTTTGAGGTAATGGGGGTAACTTAGACTTATGGGCTAATCCCTTCTACTACAATTCATCATAATGAATAGGTCAAAATTAAGAGAAAATAGAATAATGTGATCAATAATTTTCGGCTCTTATCCAAAAATTAAAACCTTTGAAAAACTAGTTTTAGAAAAATCCCTAGTGAAGTTACCACT
The DNA here is from genome assembly GCA_949673415.1 of Euphorbia schlechtendalii. Taxonomy (NCBI): domain Eukaryota; kingdom Viridiplantae; phylum Streptophyta; class Magnoliopsida; order Malpighiales; family Euphorbiaceae; genus Euphorbia; species Euphorbia schlechtendalii. The sequence goes on along the minus strand of CATIWQ010075532.1, from coordinate 5,212 downwards.
GTGAGTGGGCGACATGGAGCGATGGATCGAGAGCACGTGGTTTCATAGGCACGGTCCACCAGGGTGTTTGAAAAAAGGAGGTGCGTCGGGTCGGGGGCCCGGTGAAAAGGTTGAAAGAGAAAAGTGAAAACGTTTTAGATCGGTTCAAACCCAAATCCGCCATCTCTTAGTGTGGAGTCGCCATCTGGATTGGCTCTTTCCAGGAATTAGAGTTTTGTGAGGCTTAACGTCCGGGGAACGGCCCACCAAGGCATAAAGATTCGGTTCCGGGATAAGTTTCTCATTTCTTAAGTTTTCACATTATATTACATCTATAGAAAATCGTGTTCTTTTAATCGTGCATATTTGCACATAGGTCGTTTTCTATTTTCAATGCATGATTCATGTTTTGTAAAATAAACCATCCATAAAGCAGAAAAATAAACCATCCACAAAGCCTTAACTAAATGCGGAAAATAAAATTACAAGGCTTTCAAAAATCGGGGGATGCAACCACCGGCTAACCTATTAATTACATTTCCCAAAAAAATTGAAATTGCGATACCTGAAGGAAAATTAAAATCCTAATCATACATCTAATCTTAATCTACCTGCATCCACAAAGGTTAGCACAGGGGATAACACGTATGTTCAATTTTGAATTTAGCAAGGCCCGTGTAGCCTAAAAAAAATCAATCGCGGTGTTGTGTTTGTTATTTAAATAAAACCATCCATTTTATCAGCACATTGGTTGCTCATTTTAATTAATGAAAATGCTTGCATGGCAAATTGGTGAGGTCTATTATCCAGGAATATGTTTTATTCCCTTTGTGGGGGTGTTCTAACATACATCTCCTTTTAATAAAGAAAAAGAGGAAGAAGAATTACAACAGTTGAAATAAAATAATTGTAATTAAAATCCTAGGTTCACAGATTAAATCAGAAGAAGAAGTCAAATACTGAAAGCATGAGAATTGAAGTTCTAGGAACTCAGAGGCTTACCCTTACGGATTGAATCCACTTTGAAGATATCCGATTAGCCGTTGAAAATCCTCCTCGTCCTTTAAGTTTCGGTAAAAAATTGTATAAGATGTCCAAAAAATAGTTCATCTTGTTCTAAAGTCATTCTAAAGCTATTTTTATCTAATAATTTTCGGGATCCTAATTATAAAAAACGACCCGACTATTTATAGGAAAATCTTGAAAAATCCAAAAAAAGTAAGATTTTCTGACAAGGGGTCTCGCTGGAATAAAAGTCTAGCGAGGCCCCACACCGGGACTTTTGGTGAGGCCATGTGCCTCGCCAAGCCATTTGGCGAGGCTCATGCCTCGCCAAAAGTTCACAAGGCATGCCTCACCGAACCCTTTTTTGGCGATGTTCGCCTCTCCCGCCTTTGGCGATGCGAGCCCTCGGATCTGGTTTTTCGTTATTTTTATGTATTTTTTATATTTTTTAATTAATATCTGAATAAAATTAAATAATTTTATTAAAAAAGTCCTTTTGAATTTTGATATGAGGAGGATTCCCATTCGGATGCATCAGGATACTCGAAAATTGTGTGATAATCGAACGCGCGAGCTGGTACAAAATCCGGTGCTCACACCAGATAAGGATGATAAATCGCCACCAACTACCAACGAATAGACACCTATCAGAAATAAAACAATCATGAAAAGGCGCCTATCAATTATGGATTAGATTGAAGCTTCTCAACCAATCACAATGAAGTGATGCAATCATTCACCAATGAACACGACTCTTTGTATTGATAGACACAACCCTTTGAACTCTATAGATAGGGCTCCAAACCTTACAATTTCATGGGGATACAACAAGAGGGAAAACATTAGAGTGCATGATTGAGATATAGTGTGTGTATAGATAAAGAATTTGCTACGTTCATAAGTGTTAGCGAGAAACTATTTAAGTGATTCGAATCCTTGTTTCGATCACTAGATTTCTCTATATTCTCGAGCGATTGTTGTATAAGAGTATATGCAAATAATTTATCAATACAATTTTTCATTTTTCAATATTCATTTGTTCGATATTCGCAAAGAATAGCATCCTAGCAGAGGTTCTGTACAGGTCGAGACCGAATTCAAAGCAGACGCAGGAAATGCGAGAATTGATGACTCCCATTAAAGAGTGGATACAATTTGATCAACTTTAGCTTTCACTTGCATACCTTACAACTTTGCTTTTCTTTCTACTTATACTTTCTATTGTGAAGTTTATGATATGTCTATGTGTCATAATGCGTATTTCGTGTTAAGTCTTTTATATTAATCAAGTTATATGCATTGGAGTTAATTAGAAGAGTAGTTTCAGGGTTAATAATATCATGTATAATCACTGGATCTGTGATATAACGCTATTTAGTGAGCCAACATTTTTTGAATGGTAACTTGCTAAATGTGGCTATGTGAGAGCGAACCGTACTAAGCATAATATTGACATTATCCAGGTTTATATAATTGTCTTAATTCGTTTGCACTAGGTTTAGAAAAGTTATTTCATGTGTTGCTCTATAGCGAACAATTGAACATCTACATATTTTTAACCGTGTCTGTTAAATTACTTTAGTGAATCGTAACATCTTTGTTGAACTTGCATGTTTTCTCTGCTATCATTATAACATAGGGAAAATCTATATATTTAGATTCTCTAATCCTTTATATTTTCTCATTCTTCATTCTAACCCTTCTATCCAAAACTTTATATTATTTTATTTTCTTTTTCCCTAATTGATCTTTAGACTTGGTTCCTTCCCTGTGGGTTCGATATCTTTTAAAACTACAACGCAACTGTTTACTTGCAGTTATCATCATTTTTCTATCTTGATAAGTGGTATTGGCAACACCTATACTTTACGTGAATAATTTTTTGGCACCGTTAATATATAGCAAACTATTTGTGAAAAAATTATTAACCTTATTAGTAGAAAAGTGGTGAACAATTTTTTGGCGCCGTTGCCAGGGAAGGTAATAGCGTTTTATAGATCAAATTGTCCGGGGAAGGCAATAGCATTCTAAAGATCAAATTTTCTAGGAAGGAAAATGCATCTATAGATTAATTGCTGGAGAAATGGTATTTATACTAATTATATCTATTTATTTCATTTCCTGATTATACAATTTGCTAATCTTATTCTAGATGTGAAAAGATTATGAAATAATCATCTTGGAGGTGATATGTTAAATATTTCATCTTAATTCTCGACAAATAAAAAATATTCATCTATTTTCCTATTAGCGTTCGTGACTTCCATTCGCGCTCATGAATTCCTGATTTAAAGTTTCTGTTTCTCAAAATTCTTTTAGTCACGATCGCGACTTATGATCACGATCATGACCTGTGCGAAAACTGCAACAGTTTGGGCAGTTATTCGACAATTATTCCACTAAAATCTATAAAATTGATGCACGTCTATTCATCAATCACCCACTTCTTCATTCTAAATTCTTCTTTCTAAATCCAAACTTATTCCAAACAAAAATTCCTTCATTTCTTACAAAATTTCTTTCTTACGCAACAGTTTTTCCATCGAATTCCAGAGTCTTTCAACCTAAGAATATCCAGGAATGGTATGAAGCACCTTTCCCAATTTATTTAGAGGAGGAAGGAGATCATTATGAAATGATCAAAGTTGCTAAGTTTAAGAGTTCCTATACGATTCATAGGAATAGTCTTATTCATTTGGGTGTTTTTGATAGAATTATGTATTATGTTCGAATACTTATTTTTTTCATTTACTCCAATTTAACTCTTGGGAACAAAGTGAACAATTACATGGAAATGCTGGTCACATTGGCATGAAAGAATGATAGACGAAATTGAATAGTCTATTGACATCATGGGAAAGAATACAAGTTGACAAGGAAGGCGATGGATAAGTACTTGGGATTTCCAAGGGAATGCTTCAATAAGATGTTACCTGGCTAGGATCCTATGCCAACTTGGAATCATTTGACTGGCAAAAGTTAAGTTCAAACAAGAATCTACCTATAGCCGGTGGATTCATTATCCTTGTTTGCTCGCACTGCACTTTTATTTAAATGGAGTGCTGTTTGGTAAATCCAATTTCGATCTTGTCATACCTGAAAAATTGTTTTTATTGCAAGCAATTTTGAATGGCACGCCTATCGATATTTTTGGGATTATAATGGAGACACTCGTGCCTACAGTGTAAAATCCTGGAATGATAGAGTACGGGTGTCGGAAAATGGCAAACTTGTTAGGATAAATAGGAAGATTTCCTTATGCTATAGAAATTTTTACTAGTGAAGATGTAATTCCAGAGTTAACGATGGAAGTCTTATTTGAGTATAATTTCTTTGAAAGGTACATTAGAGAGGATAGAATAACCTATGGATGGAAACCATGGGAAGAAAGGGTGTAAGCAGATGGAGAAAGAGAAAGGGAAAATGCGCAAGAAGAGGAGCGTAGAGATTGCAACCTCCGTGGAAGGTTGAGTGACCTTATGGAAGGGCAACTTTCGATCCGTAGAAGAATTGAAGACATTTGTGATCTACTGATTGATGTCGAGCAAGATTTAATGGAATCTTACTACGAGATTAACCGAATAATAAGATCACTTCCCCCATGAATAGTTTTCTTTTCTTTTCAGATTAGAAACTTGTATAGTGTTTGTTTTTAAGATTAGTTGTGTTTGTTGTTTGTTTTCTTTTGTTAAATTTGCTTGTAAAAATTTGTTAAAATAAATTTGAACAACAAGACATTGATGTTCAATTGCTATCATCACCATGATTACTCAAGGTATATTAGTAAATATTTATCGCTTGTATTTAACAAAGTTTGTTTGTGTTTGTGTTTCTATGTTTTTGTAGGTTCAAGTCTAAAAATTGAAGAAATTTGAAGAGCAAAGAATATCGCGCCACGACTCAATTTGCTCTCGTGATCATTGAATATCAAAACATGTTGTTTCTATCGTGAGGAAAGTCATGATTGCGATAGGCCTTCGCAATCGCGACACGATCAAAATATACCCATTACAGATCACGAACTAACACGTGACAGTTGGTTAAAAACCGCCATTAATGGCTAGTTTTGAACCTAGACAGCTAAAATCCCATTTATGAGCAAATAAAGACCCATTAAACCTCTATAAATAGGTCCAAGTTGAACCCTAGCCACCACACCTTCTAAAAAAAACCTTCAAATTTCTGAATTTTCTCATCTTCTACATTCAAGCATCTAAACCTTTTCAAA
>CATIWQ010075528.1:0-11441 GCA_949673415.1 Euphorbia schlechtendalii | reverse complement strand
TTACTTAAGGAATCCACGTCGAAGAATCCGATCAGTCGTTTTGAAGTCCTCCTCGTTCTTTGAATTTAGGTAAAAAAAGGTTGTATAAAATCCCAAAATTGTCTGTTTTAATTCTTGGAAGCAAAGGTCGTTCTAAAGCTATCTTTTTATCTGATAATTTTCGGATCTGTTTATCGAAAATGATCCTACTATTTATAGGAAAATCCCAAAAATGATCAAACAAGGAAAGTTTTTCCGGCGAGGGGCCTCGCGGGAAAAAAGGCCTCACGAAGCTCACCGCGAGGCCTCGCGGAGTTCTTCGCGAGGTTATCATAGGACCCTCGCGGGAACCCTCGCAAGGTTCGACAACAACCCTCGCGGGAAGCCCCGCGAGGGTCGCTTAGGACCCTCGTGAGGAAGCCCCGCGAGGGTCACTAGAGACCCGCGACCCTGGCGGGGAATCCCCACGAGGGTTCACTAGGACCCTCGCGGTCAGCCCCCGCGAGGGTTCCTTACGACCATCGCGGGGAGGCCCGCGAGGGTCGCTTAGAGACCTCGCGGGCAGGCCCCGCGGGGGTTTCTTAGGACCCTCACGGGCAGGCCCGCGAGGGTTCCTTAGGACCCTCGTGGGCAGGCCCCGCGAGGGTTTCTTACGACCCTCGCAGGCAAGTCCCGCGAGGGGCCTTTAAGACCCTCGCGGGGAGGCCCCGCGAGGGTTCCTTTGGACCCTCGCGGGCAGGCCCCGCGAGGGTCACTTAAGACCCTCGCGCGGGCTGCCTCGCGCGGCCTCGCGCGAGGCTGCCTCTTTGCGAGGTTCCCTCGCAATTGGGATTGCGTCTTTTTTTTTTAGTTAAATAATTTCTAAATAAAATAAAATAATTTTATTAATAACGAGGAGGGTTCCAATTCGGACACGTCAGGATACTTGAAAATATATGATTCAAGGATAAAATCCCGTAAAAGCCGTCATCATCGAACGCGCGAGCTGGTACAAAATCCTGTGCTCACAGAAGATTTCCAACATCAATCAAAATCCAAAGGAAACATTCTCTCCCTCTATAAAGGATGTTATCCGCCATTAAAGAAGGTTTTCGATTATATTAAGATTTCAAGAGTGCAAACAAGCTTTCAAAACCAACTGCAATCTTCCTTTGAATCACTAAAAAGCAAACACAATTCTCTATATCTATTTGTAATTGAGTTTTATTGAAGCAAAGTTCAAAAACTCACTAATTAAAATTTGCAAACACTAACTTGGGGTTAAGTTAGTGTGAGAGAGCTTAGGAAACTTAAGAGGAAGGTACTCTGTAAGTGAGAAGCTTAAAGCCTTAGATACAACAAGGTGGGTACTTTTGTATTGTTATAGCTTAGTAATTGCGAAGGTTGTCGGAGGTTACTTCAACCAGCATTGTAGAGGTTTACTCTTCACCAAAAGAAGAGTATATAGTGGATTATATCTTAGACAAGAGATTCCAAGGATTGGATTAGGTAGATGCTGAATCAGGATAAAAATTTATGTTTGCATTTTCTTAACTCTATTTTATTCATTGTCATTGCATTAATAAGTTAAGAAATCGAAATCAATATTGATTTGGAAAAGGCTAAAAGAAAACGGGGATTCTGAGTAAACTTGATATACTCAGAAGAAACTTCAAAAGTAAGTTCTAATCATCTTCTGAAGTACGTGTTGAACTCAAAAAAGAGTCATTCACCCACCCTCTAACCTATTTTACACCCTATTAGGTCCAACAAGTAGTATTTTGGTAATGATCTAGTTTTTTTAGGTTTGGAACAACTTGCAAATTTATGTTTTAACTTGTGTTTGAACAATATTGTTTATGTTGGTTTCAGTACGAAACTCAAAAAATTAAATTGCAACTCATATTAATGCTTTTCAATAGCTGCATGAAATTGATAACTTGATAAAAATATAATTTAATAATTATACCAGGTATAACACGTGTTATACCAGGTATAACACACATTATAACATTTTATACTAAGTATAATATAAATTATACCTAGTATATGACCATGGGTAGAAGTGAGTAGAACTACAAAATGCCATCCTCATTTTAGGGGGCTTAATACATTTGTTTATGCTATGTAATATTCCTGAATAGAAAACAATTAATTTAAAAAAAAAGAGATCATGACATGTTATCTTAAGTAATAAACTTTTCCCATAATTTGAAAAAGGATTTGTAGTGCACACACCCATTCATTTAGCAATCTCACAAAAAACCATAAAAATTAGAACTCAACTTCTTGAAATGTTGATTAGAGCTTAAACAAGTAAATTGGGAAATAAATATAAAACTTATACCAAGTATAATATATATTATACTTGGTATAAAGTATTTTATACTTAATATAACACAATAACAAATAAGAACAATTATTTAAAGACAACAAACAATACCAAGATACAAAACGTTTATAGAAAATATGTATAAGAATTTGATATTATCAATGCAAAAAGAAATAGAAAAAAAACTAATCTTTCTTTGTTGCAGTACAAGTTCTCCTATTATGACTAGAAGACCCACAAATACTACATGACACTGTGCCTTTTGTTTGTCTCTCCCAATGAGACTTGATCCTTTTTTTCCTTGGTCTACCAAACATAATCCTTCCCTCTAGAGGCAATACAATTTTCCCAGCTACATCTTCAGGTATATCCCAAACTTTATCTGATGGAATCGGAAAAACAATGCCTCCATAAATTGCTAAATATTTGTCCTTTGTGTAATACTTAGAGCAATATTTATAAGATACTAGATTGAACTTCTTAATAAATGCAAGAGTGTGGGCTCAAGGAAGCTGATCCAACTGAAATCTTTGACAAGTACAACTTCTTTCCTCCATGTTAATAACATAAGCTTTGCCATTACTACGAACATACACTAAATGGTTGTGTGATGGCCTAACTTGAAAACAAAAGTGAAAAAGAAAAAAAATAACAAAAGAAAATGACAAACAAATATAATAAATCAACAATGATAACATGTATACCAAGGATACAAAGATGTATACAAGGTATACCATCCAAATATACCAAGTATATATGATAATATGCATGACATAAATTCATCTTAAAAAAGATGTTAAAAAGAATCACCTCAATTGTCGAAGCATAAGAATATTGCTCGTCCAAACAGACTTCATGAATTTTGGGAAGAACAATGCGAGTTTGAAAAGCAAGCTTCCTATTCTTGTAAATAAAATCTTGTATCATACCATTCAAGAACTCAAGATGAGAGATTATTTGCAAAGATTTCCCAGCATTAATCATAGAATTTAGAGATTCATCAATATTGGACATCATTGAGCTATACCTTCTTCTTGGACAATGCACCCTACTCCATCTCTCATAACCAAGTTTCAAAAGATATATTCTCTAATCTTCACACTGATGATGTCCAACTGCATCATATTCTCCTCAAAATGTTTCAAATGTACATGTTTCATAAGCAAGTCTGAAGTACTTGGACAAATCTTCGTATTTGATTTAAAATTCGATTTCAAATTCTACAATAGATGATAAGTACAAACACAATGAGGAATATTTAGAATAACATCAATGCAAGCTTTCTCAATGCTATTGTGTCTGTCAGAAATAATAATCATGTCATCTCTCTCCTTGAAAACTTTAATAAACTGTCTAAAAAACCATGCCCATGAAAGATCATTCTCACTGTCAACAACTACATATGCAAGTGGGAAAATCAATCCTGAAGAGAGAAAAAACAAAAAAAAGTTAAAAACTAAAACTGTAACACATAATTAGGGATGACAACAGATCTTGGACCCGGTTTAGATCCGTGGATCTGGATCTATTTTTTAGGATCTGGATCTTAATTTTATTGATCCGTCGAATCTGAGTCGAAGAAAACGGATACAGATCTGGGTCCGGATTTTACAATGAAACTCAGATCCGTAATTAAAGATTAATTAGACTTTTTTATTTATTACTTACCTCGAAAATATTGGATAGTTAATATTATCTGAGATCCACGTAAGTCCAATTGCATGAACATAAATAAATGAGCATGTAAGGTGAAATGTACAAGTATGAAAGCTAAAACTAAGAATTTGATGTTAATTACATGGACCCATTTTGGATCCGTTTATGGACTCGAATCTATGGGATCCGTTGGATATGGATCCTAAAATTATGGATCTAATGGATCCATGTCTAATACATTCAAACAAATCTGGACCGGGTCTAAGCTGGACCCAGTCTAGATCCGACCCGTTGCCATCCCTACACATAATATACCTGATACATGTTATACCTGGTATAAACAAATGAAAATACCCTAAATTTAAAAGATAAACTAAAGAAAACAAACCTGCAACATCAAGTGTACTTGCGCAAATCAAAGTCCCCACATAGTAAGATTTCAGAAAAGTGGCATCAACAACAACAACCGGATGACAATGATCCCAACCTTGAATCGAAGCACGAAGAGCAACAAAAACATACAAAAATCTATTCCCACTAGTTTCAAGCTTCAAAGATGAACCATGATTCATAGACTAAAGCTTAAATAAATAAACATGCAGCAAACTAAAAAATTCCGAGGGCAAACCCCTTATCATATTCAGAGCTATTTCCTTCACTTTCCAAGCTTTTTTATAACTGATTTCAAAGCTTAATCAATTCCTAAAATCCCTAATGATATCAACTGGTGTACACATTGTCTTCTCACTTAAGAACAAATCCTTAATAAATTTGGAAACAATAGATCTAGTAACCTACTTCTTATCTGAATTTCGAGTATCAACACTACATGTATATTACCACAAAAACTTCTAACTATAAAACATCCAGTATTGCCCCTACACGATGCCTTGAAAAACCAAGACCAATCATCATCAATGCAACGGATCCAATATTGTTTCGAACATGATTTCACAAACTTGAATTGAAAATTACTCTTAATAGCGAAAAAACTCATTACGTCATTTAAAATACCTTTATTCATAAAAACTTGACCGACCTTTACAAATTGAATACTACTATCACACATACGTATATGATCTACGACAATATCATGACCTGCATCGACAGTAAGCCTATCCATCTCTTCAAAAACACCCTCCCTAATATTCCTCAAAAATAAAGAATGATCATCTTCCTCAATGGATAAATCCATCATACCATGGTGTTCAACAATATTTAAACCAGTTACATCACACGGATTAATAGGGGTGACACAGTCACCAGATAAATCTACAAAAAACAACATGAAAAAATAAAAAAATAGACACTGAAGCTATTAAAACATATAAATAACAAAATATACTTGGTATAATATATTATATACATGGTATAACACAAATTATACATGGTAATCGGATATCATACTATAAAAAAATACTATAAAAACCATATTAACAACAAATGAAAGACAAAAACAATACCTCCATTCATCTCTCAACACCAAAGCATGCTAAAACAAACACAGGACAATCTAAAAGATCGTTACTCTCAATTCTTAGATGAAGAAAACAACGAATAGACATATTAGTACATATTTCCATTGAACAATCAGAATATGAAATCTGATACTCAAACTTTAAGACAGATTAATTGTCTCTAATACTAACATTCTCTGCAATTATTCGTTTAAAATCTGAAAAACTAACATCCTTATCAACAATTACACCACATGAAATGTAATTAGTGAAATTAATATCATCAGACCACACTCTTCCATAACGAACAAAAATAGGAATATTCTCCATTATTCAAACTTGAATAAGAGAAAATCTGACATAAGAAAATATACAACTCTGTCGAGAAAAATTGAAAATCTAGAAAACAAAATCTACATATATGAAACAACACAAAATTCACGATCTAAAAATAGCAAAAAAAATGCAAAATCAAACTAGAAAAAAGACGCAATTTTATCAAACTAGAACACTACAGAAATCGAAACTTAAAAGAAATAGATAAGGGATAGAACTTACACAAAATCAGTAGTAAACATAGTAGATTGAACTAGAAAATCGTAGATCGAAAACAAAAGACAGACTGAAGAAGAAGCATAGAATCAAGAGAGAGAGAGAGAGAGAGAGAATTGTGATTTTAGAGAGAAAATGAGAAAAAACAATAATGATAAAAGCAAAAAGTAAAAGTTAAAAATGTAAAGATATCAAAAATAAAATCCCATAGTATCAAAAACAAAAATATTTTATTCAAAGTGGGTATACACTTGTATTTCTCTTAAATTTTTACAAAAAATGTTCCTTCAACTTCATATTTCACGTTTATAGCTCATCAGCAACATCACATATTAAATACTGATATAAAATATTACAATTAATTTCACATTATGTGGGAAATATTCGGATGAAAAATTATCGGGACCAAGCTTAGAGATTTTTTGAGTATGAATATACAATCTTTTTATTCATATTCATTAAGATTTTGGGAATAAAAAAACTACCCATTACTCATACCCACGGTGATTCATATCAAGGATTCTCTATCCACATCGGGTGGCTACCTATCGCAATGGAGGAATCCCCGTCCTATATCTACAGTTGTGATTCTTCTATGTTACAGTCCATCTCTTCTTTTGTCCAATCATATATTACCACCTAGTAGCGCACACAAATTAAATGTAAACCAGCAATGCAGGTGATTGTCACCGACTACAGCATCCTTCACCATTTAAAAAGTAAAAATAAAATAAATTATTGAAACGAACGGACATTTCTTCGTCTGAGAATAAAAAAGAAAGAGATCGGGAAAATTTGTTTTGTAGAGAGACAGAGAGAGATCAGAGATGAAGATCACAGCGCTTTTGGTATTGAAGTGCACGCCTGAAGGATCGGATCCAGTCATTTTAGCAAATGCCTCTGATGTCAGCCATTTCGGCTATTTTCAGAGGTCTAGCGTTAAGGAGTTCATTGTTTTTGTCGGTCGAACCGTCGCCCGCCGCACCCTTCCCGGCCAACGCCAGTCCGTTCAGCATGAAGGTTTATATCTTATTTCTTCAATTTTTACGTGAATTTCTCTTTTTTCTGGTTTTAGATCCGTTGTGATTGCTGATTTGGATGTGATCAAATGGAACTTTGTCTTGTTTATGTATTGGATTTAATATATTTTAGGCAGAAAGATCTTTTTGGGGCCTATGGTATTATAGTCTATTTACCTTTTACTCGCCAAATTTAGCCTGAGGTTTTGGTTCCTCTATACCAGAAGCATCCTTTAAGTTTAAACTGTTGAGTAACAGCCTAACTGAGTAATGGGGGCGAATAACACATGTGCCCAGTTTCCTAATTTGGTAAAGTTGATATCACAGCGTTTTAAAGGGTGAATTGCTATACACAATGCCCAAAAAGGTCTTCAATCCATAAGTTTCAATGAAAGTTGATAGTAAATATGCTGATGCTCTCTAATCTGTATTTGTGCAGAGTACAAAGTGCATGCTTACAACAGAAATGGTCTCTGTGCACTGGGCTTTATGGATGATCATTATCCTGTGAGGAGTTCTTTTTCTCTTCTCAATCAGGTAATTCTTTTTTCCTGTCATCTATAGATGCTACCTCATAGCTTCAGCTATAAGGAATTTTATGGACATTTATTTGAAACGCTGTAGCTAACTGGCAAAGATACTATTTTTACCATGTAATCTTTTGTTTCATGTTCTGTTGGTATAACCATAAAGCATCGGGTTGTAATGCTTTCAGGTGCTAGATGAGTATCAGAAGACTTTTGGTGAGTCATGGAGGACTGCACAAACAGATGGCACTCAACCGTGGCCCTATTTGAATGAAGCTCTTACCAAGTTTCAAGTAAGTTGAACTTATTTTATTCTCTCATGACATTAAGTTTTTTAAGCATTGCAATTTGACGTTTTCAGTCAATTTTCTAAATGTTTACCATCAAGTAGTACTTTCGATTAAAAGTATTCTTGAACTTGTACTCCTCTGCTTTCAGGATCCCTCAGAGGCTGATAAATTATTGAAAATTCAGAGGGAATTGGACGAGACAAAGATCATTCTTGTAAGTTTATAGATGCCATCTTTACATATATATAGGCAGTTTGCACATTTATCTGTCTTGACATGATGTTTGGTCTTACTTAGTTGTTGGTTCTGCATTTTCACCCCAATTATGCTTTCAACTATAAAAACAACTTATTTTAGCGATTAAAATTTTTTTTGAATTGTTAGGAATGCTGATAAAATATTTTGACTTTGACTGCATGATAAAAACTCAGCTGTGATTTGTCAGAAAATCTTGATAGAGCTTATTTTTTGTATTAATCCTTTATCTCTCTTGGAGTTTTTTTCTCACATCATTTTACTGTTATCACCAATATGCCTTCAGATCTCTCATATTCGTTCTTGATTAGTTTTTTCACTAGGAAAAATTTGGCATGAAAATTTTGGAATACAAGAAACTAACAGAAAATTTTCGAACAGCTTTTGAAGTTGCCATGGGTTTTGCATATATCTAGATTCTTTATCTCTCTTGGAATTCCTGTCTCTTATCCATTGACTGAAATTTTTTTGCTGTTATTGTTACCATTATGCCTTCAAATCTTTCATATTTCACCTTGATGTGTTCCTCCTTATCTTGGAAATTGTCTCGCATTAAATTTTTGGGATACAAGAACCTAGCTGAATTATTTGAGGAGTTTCTGAAGTCTCAGTGTTTGCATAAACTTATTTTTTTGTAGTTGCAATATGATCATCGTGATTTTTTATGTGCCATTTTGGAGAATGAGCTTTGGTAATTAGCACCCTGAAAATATTGTTATATAGAAGCTTATGTGTTGAATTTTCGTATAACCATTGAAAGGTTGAACTGAATTTAAATTATTAAAATATTAAAAATGGGAGTTGAGATCTCCATTGTGATTGTGGATTGGTATTGAAACGGCGTTTTTGAGTGACCGCTATGTCTCTCACTAGTAATATTGCTATGATTTGATTTATCAGAGATTAAAATCGGAAATCAATATGCATTGAGCATTAAGCAGTTTGTTTTGACTTCATTCATGTTATGTTTTGATTTCTTATTTTATCTCCCTGACCTGCATATTCATTTTTCTTTGCCTTAGCATAAAACCATTGACAGCGTTCTTGCACGAGGTGAAAAATTGGACAGTCTAGTTGAGAAGAGTTCAGATTTGAGTGCTGCATCACAGGTATCATCATATCAAATTATCTCTTGCCATTGTTCTTATACTATTATAATCCTTGTTTTTCCCTGAGCTCTTCACTTTTCTTAAGTCTTATGCATGTGGCTACAATTATTTGATATTTTCTTACTTAGCCTAGTCATCTGTTCATATACCTTGAGCACATTTTGTACAAGTTATACCTTTTGTTATCACTTTGTGGAAAATCATGCGAAATACAAACTCTCTCCAAAAAAGCCATGCTTAATTCCTGGGTATGGGATAGATATGTTACTGATGTGTTGGTGCACTAGTCAGAAATAGAAAGAATTTCTGAAAATAACATCTTCAAGTAGGATACGTTAGAGTAATTATGAAGATAAGAAATCTCTGAACTCAATTTGATTTAATGCTACATCACAGCTAACAGCCTAATATGGGAATATGTTTCTCACTTTCCATTAATTTTCAAGGCTTTGCTTTGCTTTTCATGTAATATCATTATAACATTTATGGCTGGATACTATGAAGCACGGAAACTCTTGTGACATGCCGTTTCTGCGTTTCTCATCCGTTTCGGAAACGGAAACCCTAGGAAACCCCTATGAAACGTTTCCGGGCTGTTTCTGCAATTAATGAAATTTGAAAACTCGTTTCAGTAAATTCCGGAAACTGTTTCCTAGCAATTCCTCATATTGAAAGACCTAATTTTAATTCATTCACAAAACTAAACTTTCTAATATATTCAAACCACTAAGACTTTAAAACCCCAATTCATTATTTATATTATTAATTATATTATTATATTATAAAAACTCGTTTTATTCCATTTTATATATTTATTACGATTTAGTAAATATGACACAACTTTCAGACTTCATGAAACTTTATTGTCTTCGATAACCATATTTACTATTGTTTAATGTTTTGAAATAGCCATTAGTCATGTAGATTTGCTTTATAATCAATAAATTTATTTTAAAATTCATGTTTTTTAGTATTTTATATAAGAATGAATTAATATGTACGAAATTTTATATTTTTCATATTTATGAATATACCCCTAAATTTTTATTATTTACGCGTTTCCCCACAATTTCCGAACCTATATTTTTTAGAAAGAGCGTTTCCCCGTTTCCGTTTCCGTTTCCGTGTCGGTTTCCATTTCCGTTTCCGTGCTACATAGGTTTATACCTTAAAACAGACAAGATAATTTTGTTTATGTTATGCAGGACAAATATGGTATATGCTTCGGATTTTCTATGTTGATGGGATAATATAACATTTTAGACAATTTAAAGTAAAAATGTGGTCATTTTATCCAGATTATAGGAATGAAGAGTGGGGATTTACTATTATATTTCATAAAATTATTTATATTCACACCATAAAAAATATATATTTGGACCGATTAATGTCAATTTAAAAAACTATTATAAAATAGTTTTCCTTGCAAAATGGTGAATTTTAGGAATTAGATTCAATGACTTTCCATATTTCTTTAACTAATCGAGTAATTTCTAAATTTTTCATTTCTCATAAATATTTACTGATTTGAACTTGTAAAAAAACTTTAAAAAAATGATTAAATATTATTGAAATAAATATTCATTTATATATTTTTAAAATTAAAAAATTTCGTATATTAATATGTAAATCAAATAAAAATAAGTATGGATTCGCCATTTAAATCTGTTGGACCCAGTAATGGTGTAAAATAGGTCAGAGGGGGGTGAATGACTCTTTTTCGAGTTCACGCTTAACTTCAAAAAGATACTTCTGAAGTTGCTTCTGAGTAAGCGTAAGTTACTCAGAATCCCCTTTTATGTTTTATGTGTTTTTAATGAGGAATAAAATAACACAAATACAAATGAGCTGAGTAAGGAAATGCAAACAGCGATTTTTATCCTGGTTCAGCCTCTGCCTAATCAAGTCCTTTGAAACTCCAGTCCAAGATTTAATCCACTATTAACTCTTCTTCTGGTGAAGAGTAAACCTTTTACAATACCTTGATTGAAGTACCCTTCAACAATCTTTGCTGAGCTATACCAATATAGAAGTTCCATCCTTCTATATCTGAGGCTCTGAGCTTCATCTCTAATAAGTACCTTTCTTACTAGAACTTCACTCCTTTACACTATCTTACCCTTAGCCTAGTGTAAGTTACAATAGTTTTGCAAAAATGATTTTTGTGAACTTCTGAACTTTGTTCCAGTCAATTCAATTACAAACGGATGGGATTTAAATATTTGCTATGAAAAGGTTGTAAGCAGATTGAGATTTGTTTTCGCTTTAGTACTTGTGTTAAGATTC
>CATIWQ010075473.1:0-10826 GCA_949673415.1 Euphorbia schlechtendalii | reverse complement strand
CATTGTCTTTTATGTTTTCAATTTTATGTTTTATACTCAAATTTTAATACGTGATATTTTATAAATATTTATTAAATAGCTGAGCTGAAAATAACGAATAATACATACTAGAAATTGAATTCTAAAAATGTAAAATAAAAGTGAAGATAATATATTTTACCAATTGGGACTAATACTTAAAAAGAGGGGATGTCCGAGTACGACAGGCGGTCCGAGTACGACAGGCGGCTCTTCAAAATATTGCTTTATAAAAATAAAGAGAAAATATTTTTAATCCGTTCATAGTATATACTGCCTTATATCAAATGACAAGTGGGTGAGTTGGGTCCATGCCACGTGTGATTGATTGGTGTTATTTTTCAACTAGGAACATAACTCCTCATGTATTTAATAAGTAAAATATATATGTTTGGTGTTATTTTTCAAGTTGTTATCCCAATAAATTATTGTTACATATTTTTTTATAAAATTACATATTTTAACTTTGAACAATGCATTTTGATCTTCCATACTATTTTAATTAGGAATTGTCCGACTTATTTTTTCCGAATTCAATTCTGTTGTTTATAGTAAAAATTTAAAAACTAAACTTTTGAGAAAGCACAACTAACTCTAATTAATGTTTATTTATATCTCTTTTAACATTCAATATTATAAAAGTATACAAGGGTATATTTTTGGTCTCCTAATTATGGATCACGAGTGAGGAAACCATATGTGGTAGCCTAAAAAATCAGGTAAACAGTAGGTTAGAGTCAACATTTTCTAGTATAGATAAGTTATTTGGTGATACCAATCTAAAGAAAATGATAATATTTTCTATGAACAGAAACTTAAATAAAAATATAATAAAAGGGAAAAGGAGAAAAGATATATCAATCAGATCCATGCATTAGTCGACTTGCTCAATAAAACTACTAAAAGACTAATGAAAAATACAGTAGCATGAGTGGAATCATTTTACAGAAAGTTTTTAGAAGCTTAATCATAAATTCCGGGTTAACTATCCGTGAAGTGACAAAATTGTTAATTTATCCTGGATGTTTAGTTTTGTTTCAATTATAATATTTAAAAATTATGGTATTAATAAAAACTTCTCGCTACAACTACTTACTTATCATTCATATTTAAAAGCTGACCTTGAATATTCATCATTCCCCACCTTGATTTTTATTTTGTAAAATAAAGAAAGAAAAACTGGAACTACAAAATAAATATTAATGTCTTTCCAAAAATTAATATTTAAATAAATAATTGTAATTATTATTTTATGGTGATTGGATAAATTGAAGCTACTTGTTTTAATTATCAAGATATTGCAGTTCTCAATAAAAAAAATGGGACCATAAAGGTAGCACCTCTCATCCATTTCATGCACTTCAATTTGAATTAAGATATAGCATTTCAAAATTTATTGGAGTTAAATTGGTCAATTAGTAGTTACTTTCAATAAGAACCCTTCATTACATTTCGACTTCAAAACATACAGAGGAATGAAAATAATAATAATAATAATAATAATTTTTCTTAGCTCAATTAATAGGGGGAGGGATCCTTTTCGAAACGAAGCTTTCAGCTGTAAAAAAGTACTCAATTGGTTAAGGTCGTGTTAAAATTAGACACTTTGAATATTGTTACAGTTCTCAATAATTCGTCTACTTTAAATCCGTAGCTCCTATAAGAAATATTTTGAAAGATTGTTTTGAATATTCACATTTATGCTAGTAGGTTTATGAATTAGAGCACCCAGTTGTTAGCAAGGGCCACGGATTCCTTGACAAGTAAAGGGATATGGAAAAATTCTTGTTCATCTTTGATTAAGCCGTAATTGCTTCCGATTCTATTTAATTGACTTCCTTCTTTAGATTTTTTTGATTTTCTTTTTAAAATTATCTCGTTATACTTATAATAATAATAAAGAAAAACCTCACCCCACCCACCTGAATATTGACTAGAACCTGTAACCTGCATATGAAGGGTTGAAATTAGTGTAAATTGGAATTAACATGTAACAATTGATTTTATATTGTGTGAGATCAATTTCCTTTATGCCTTCACTCATGCAGTAAAATGCAGAACTCTTAAGACCCAAATTTCAACAAAACAAAAACATTATTCTAGCTCAATCATTTGGCGCCAACTTAGTTAAACCATTTGCAAGAAACTCAGTGTAAATACCTAAGCGATGTACAAAATAAGCTTGAATTAACTTCTTGCTCGTCTTTTACACGGCACCGCAGTTTTGTGGTTCGATAAGCAAACTGTTTCAACTCAATAAAAAATTCTTCATAATGCGACATAGATTTGTCCATGGGTTGGGGTATTGCCTGACCCGACCCGGCTTATATCGTCATGGTTGGTTTTATATAATTATTCAAATCCGGCTCAAACTCTTAATGTCGGAATTTTTTGAGCCGAACTTGATTTTTATATAAATACTTATACACAGTTCGATGAACAATTATTGGCATGATAATTATTTATACATTATATTTAAATAATTGTTATGCTATTTTATAAGTTTATAGATTGGACTTTGACTTATATACGATAATTTATATAATATATCAAAGAATTCAGATAAAGAATGTAATTAGACGTAGGAGTTAAATGTTTTTGTATAAATATTATTTTTGTTTATATTTTAAGCTGTCCAAAAATTCAAAAGGAAAAAAATTATCATGAGTCTAGCCCAAACTCGTAGTTTCAAAACGTGGGTTGTATTTGAGTTATATATTTTTATTGAATAATTTATGATGAAATTCAGCACAACCTGCTCGATCAACATGCCTTCCTACAAGCAATCATCACAAATACACGTGGAATAAAACAAATAAACTCAAAGTAGTACAATCTATAAGAATGGTTTTGGATTCTTAAAAACTAACTTTAGAATAAATTTTATCCACTTATTTGTTACATATACATTATATTAATCTCATGCGCTCAAAGTTCTTTTATTTATGAACGGCTTATAACAGACAATATTCTGATATGTTTTAAAGTGGGACATCATATTAATGAAAAAAGATTAGGGAAATCGGGTTTGGGCTCACTGAAAATAGACATGTCAAAGGCTCATGCTAGAGTGAAATGGAATTTTCTACATCTATGCTTGAAAAACTTAATTTTCTTACTTTCTTGATTGAGCTTATTATGCTATCCATCTCCAAGTAACTTATAAAATAACATATAAGGATGGTTTGTTTCAGAGGTTTACTTTGGAAATAGGGCTTAGACGAGGAGACCCAAACTCGCCATATTTGTTTATAATTTATGCTGAAGGTTATCTGTTTTAATTCAGGTTTGAATTGCTCCAAACTCTCTAACACCAGTCGCTTCACACTTATTTTTTTTGCGGATTACAGTTTATTTTTCTTTAAGGCATTCGATTGAAGAGGCTAGTAGTTTAAAGAATATTTTTTTGTCTCTATGAGACAACGTCTAACTTCAACGAATTCTCGTTTGTAATTAGTCTGAATTTTAATTAGCGAGGAGGTAAGCCAATCAATAGCTAATTGTTTACGGGTTTAGGTTGTGGAGGGACGTGGTTTGTATTTAGGTCTACCATCTCTGATTGGTAGGTCAAAGAACAGAGCTTATGAATTCATTGTGAAAAGGCGAATAAGAAAGTGTAAGGTTGGAGATTTAATAAATTATCTCAAGGAGAAAATTAATACGTGATATGTTATGTAGCCTTCGTGAATTCAATGCGGCTATAATTGCTAACAAGCTTAGAGATTAAATTCATACTAGATATGTTGGTAAGCTGTGTATTCAAGCAAAAAATTTATCTTTAATGCACTTTTTTTATGCTGCAGCAAAAAAATAATGCGAGTTGCACTTGGAGAAGTATCATTTTAATGAAAGAGGCAATTCAGATTGGTTTGGGTTGGCGAGTTGGCAATGGGAAGAATGTTTATATTCGGAGGCTTGAGCAATCCAGATGCTATTAGGTCAAATCGTGTTACTATGCTCTTGTTCGTCAGTCCCGAGTTAGTAACCATCCTACAAACTTTACGTCTCCTTTATGGAATAATTTATGGACTTTTCATGTGCCACCAAGGGTCAAAATTTTCTTATGGAAGCTAGCGACTAACTCCCTATAAGTAGGCTTCGTCAATGGTACGTAGATGCGGATATTACATCGAACATGATTGTGTGGTACAAGACTCGTCGGACACTGTTCTTTTTGAGAGGTACATTTTGCTTCAAGGTGGAGGTGATCCTTTTACCGCGGAAGCGATGAGTTATAGAAAAGCTCTCTATTGGTTCAAGAAAAAAATATTGTTTGCGTCATCCTCGAACTAGATGTTTTAAACTTAATTAATGCATTAAATAATGATGTATCTTATGTTTCGCCTTTTGTTCGGACCCTTGAGGATTGTTAGAGATACCTTAAACGATTTTCTTCCATTTATGTTTCGTATGTTAAAAGTTCTGCAAATCATATTACGCATTTTGCTAATTAATGTTGCAGGTTTTTTTGATCGGAAGAGGATTTAATTTTTTATCCTCTTTAGTAAAGATTATAATTTACTTCTGGTTATTTATAATGACTTCTTGTTTAGTAAAAAAATATAATATATATTTCCCTGAATATCACTTTTACTCAATCCATCTCTTATTTGGTTATTTCATAGTAAATTAAAGAACTGGATTATTTTCTAACTAAAAGTGCAGTATCATTTGCTTAAGTTTCCAATTTCCGTAGATTAGTCATCATATACACCTCTAAACACTCAGGTGGGTCCCACAAAAGGAATCAAACTGACGTCATGATGGTCCACCGCCAATTTTCAGTTATTCTTTTTCCGAAATTCTGTTAAGCCGAAAACTCCTATAAATATACGGCTGGATATTACACTGCTTGGGCTTAAAGAGGCAAATCGAATTCTCTTCTTCTCTCTCCGCCTCTTCTAAAATATTCTCTTCCTCCAATCGCCGGAAAATTATGGTCGGACCTCCCCTGGAAACCTCCAAGCGCCACTTTCAGCCGTCCTCCCCTACCTCCGAGACTATCGTCAAGTTCCTCTGCAGTTACGGCGGCAAGATCGCCCCCCGTTATCCCGACGGAAAACTCCGTTATCACGGCGGTGAAACTCGCGTCCTCGCCGTTGACCGATCAATTCCATTCTCCGGTAAGTGATCGGTCGATTTAGTTTGTTCTGTTTTGTTCATTTGATGTGATTGAGAAGGGACGGATTGTTTTTCGCTGGTTAAATTTGATTATGGAGGATAATATGATTTAGAGTGGAATTGTTGTTGTCTCTGTGGTTTATACAGAGCTGTTGTTGAAGCTCGGAGAATTGTGCGGGACGAGAGTGAGTCTCCGTTGTCAATTACCGGAAGAGGATCTCGATGCTTTGATTTCAATTACCTCAGATGAGGATTTAGCCAATTTAATTGAGGAATTCGATCGGGCTGGAACTCCGAAGATCAGAGCATTCCTTTCATTGCCTAAAAAAACCTCTGTTTCTCCTTTGTCTTCGTCATCTTCCTCTTCGTCATCTTCATCATCATCGCCTACTAACAGTTATGTTCCTACTGTTGTTCCAAGATATTATCATCAGATCTCGAAGCCGGTATTTTATCCTGGACTGAAGAAGAGTTCTCCTCCTGCTCACTATGGTTGTTATGTTCATAGAAAACCTGCACATGCCTACATGGTTCACCTCGGGAATCATTGGCAATAACTGGCCTGGACTTTTCTGAGTGAACGAATAGTATAAATGACTAGAAATCTAAGATTTACATAAAGTATAGTTCTAGAATATGCCTTTGTAATTGGAACTGTAAAGCGTTTCACAATATGCTTTTCTGTTTGGATCCGTGGTGGAAATTAATGAATTTTGAATACAATTTCCCAGTTTGGTTTCCCAAACAAAATTCCAATTTATCTTAATGGCGAGTTAAATTTTTGTGGATTGGCCATTCTTGTTTCCCAGTTTTCTTACTACAGCTCCAGTCATATAGCCAATTTTCAATTTTCAGTTGCCTGGTATCCATTATGCTTTAGGTTGCTTAATTCTGTGCCTTCTGTGTGATGGCTCAATTCAACAAGGCACTGCCCTTCAATACTCGCCATCTATCTTCTCTTATTGCTGTTTTGTGTGAGCCTGTGTATTTGTCTGTTTATTTCTTGTTTGATTTTACAACAACTTATACTTTGAAATTTGTAATCAACTTTGTTTTTTTCCTCGTTATTTTGTGTTGATAATTATTTGCAGGTTAATGGATAAGCTTGAAAAATAATTATTGCAGACCGCATGCAATGTACTTCTGAAGACCCCACACAGCGTAAATGTGGTTAGCGTTTTTCTCTGGTTTCTCCTGGATTTGGCTATTAAAAGGTGAATTCTTTTTCCTCTTACTGTATATTTTGTCTGGTATAAGTTAAACCAATTGACTCTTTTGTATACCTTTTTGAAAGGCTTATAAATGGAACAATCTGGAAGTTGGAAATACGGAAGCCTTCCTGCAATAATGCAATAGGGCGTCACCGCTTTTTCTTCGCATTGTAAAAGTACTTTTTCAAAGCTATCCATTATTGATTTAACCAATTATCCTGTCTGCTCTTTTTTGCTTCTATGTACATTGAACATGTCATCCAAATGTTTTTCACTTTGACACACTAGTTGTAGCAGAGCTGTTTTTTAGGTTCATTTGTCTCTATCCTTGAAATAGAGTAGATTGCCTATCATATAAATCAACGTTGTTAATGTTGACTTAGGAAGAAACTGCACGCATCAATCGTTGAAATGAAATTAGGAAGGGTTAATGCATTTACACCCCTGAACTTGTTCAAACGAGCTCTTGTCACCATGAATTTTTAAATGTGTCAAATACTCTTATGAATTTGTTTAGAACGCATCAATTTACGTTCTTTAATGCCATGTATCAGTTTCAGGCTGGAGAGAAAAAATTAGAAAAATAGCATATTTGAAAAGTCAAATCAATCAGAAACCGACATGTTGCAATGAGTGGGTAAAGTGGCGCGTTTTAAACAATCACATAAAGTTATTTGTCATATTTCAAAATTCATGGTGGAAAGAGCCTATTTTTAAACAAGTTCTTCAAAAGGTGCATATGTGTAAATGATTAAGCCAATTAGGAATAATGAATTCATTTGCTGAAACAAATATGTGCACCGAAAGACACCCATCGGAATCATTGAATTCATTTGTTAATTTAGCTGTGATTAATGAATATGCATCCACTTAATTAAGTACTACTTGATTACCCAATTATTTGAATTGTTATGATTGGATGCATTAGATTTTTGAACCTTTGATGGAAACACTTCTCATATTTGTGTATTGCTTGCATTTATTTAAATGCTAGTTTTGTTTGGGTTTATGATAATGATTAATGGGGCCATAACTAACAAGCAAATGACTGGCTTTCCTTGTTGACCAGGTTCCTTCAGTCCCTTCCAGGAATATGGTTGTTTCTTTCTGGAGGTGTTAGATGATTGTGGAAGGTGATAGCTATAATATTGGAACCAATTGCTAGGACCATATTGAGCCTTAATTGGACAGTTTCTGCTTGAATTTGATTGGATATGGGCAAGACATGGCCAATGTGGACCACCTGACAGATTATAAATTAGAGTAGAGCACCATATTATTTGAAATTCATGAATGTTATGGCTTGGACGTGAAAATAATTTATCTCCAGTTTTGGGTTGGTGATTTCAGGAAGAATTTGAGATTATGATCCTAAACCAAAACCAATTGGAGTGCCAACAAGGAACGACCAAGATAATCTCAATTTCGGAAGGAGGTCCAAAATATGAAATTATTGATAATGAATAATATCACTATTAGACTGGCTATGACATTTTCGAGACTCCGAATGAAATATTATTGACATCTTTAATAAAACTTCATATATGATTTTGAAATACAACATATAATTGAGTAACAAATGAAATTGATAATTAGCGTTGTTTTTTTTTCATCAATATAACTAGCATTGTTGTTACGTGAGGAAAATGACAAAAGTAAATAAGTAGTAAAACCAACAGAAAATAAGAGCTTTAAGTATAAATGATAATTAACAATGTTTAGTTATTGTATTATGGTGTATAAAAGAAATTAGATTCTCATTAAAGCTGGCCTTGATAAGCCTTGGTGGGTGTCTCTCAGATTACTTGTAATCAGGTAAATAATTAAATTCATACTGAAACAAATTAAAAAAAAAAATCAATATCATGTAGCCTAAAGGAGGAAGTAAAGGATTTGCTGCATGAAGAAATGATATCTGGTTGAAATAAGTCTCTCCATCAGCAAAGAATCTATTCGCTGTACTTTGAAGTTCCTAGAGATATGAAGAAGAACAAGGCAAAACTAATAAAGAAGGCAAACCAAAAACGAGGAAAGCGAGATAGATAATATTCTAAACAGTGTTCTTTTGTGGAAGATAACGATAAACAAAATTAAGGTGAACCAGCCCCACCATGTGCATATCTTTTTATTTATTATTATAATGTATGAGTTTATTAATTATCATTATCAATAAATATACTTGTTTCGCTTCTTCATACTGTAGAAGATTGGGTTAAAGTGTTAAGCAGAGCTAATACTTGATTTAAGAATAAGGTAGATAATTAGTACTAATTGAAAATGATTGGGTTTATGTGAAATCACTGTCCGTGGGGTGGGATCCTTCCAAATCTTCATTCTGAATATGTTCACGAGATAGAAAATTCTTTGCTTTCGTGCGTTTCAGAACTGTTTTGTTATGTTCCTATAATTAAGATATACTTAATCCAGCTTAGTCTAATTAACTTAATTAGAGAATTTCAACTGCTTAAATTCAATAGCTTAATTTAATAGTAATAACGAATAATTGCTTGACTTAAATATTTGTTTGGGACCAGTTATATAAGTTAAACGTGTTTTTGGTGTTTGTTGAAATTGCCTATTAAATACATGATTTATTCAACTTTTACCTATTTAGTTCCCGACAAGTCGAATTTTAGTACATTAGCTTAAGAGATCACTTTTTAGTACATGACGTATTCAACTTTTGCCTATTAAATACATGACGTATTCAACTTTTACCTATATAGTGAATACATTAGGTACCCAATAGGTAAAAAGTGAATACGTCAGATATCAAATTGAGAATTTCAATAGATCAGGTACCAAAAAATCATTTGAGTATATATCCCGAAGGTATTGTTTCCATAATTACTTAATAGAAACAAAAGTAGTTGTAGAAAATCTATATCTAACATTCCTGCCTTAGTAAAAGAGTATAAAATGCAAAGACTTTTGGTCATACTTATGAATTATTGAGCGGGCACAAATAATTCAGTAGCTAGCTAGCTACAATAAAATTTCGAGAGAAATATGAATATATAAATGCAATAAATAAGGGCACATGCATAGATAAAAATAATTGAATGGTATAAATTATACAGAACTGAAAGATATAAATCCAACGACCTAAAGTTGATTGCCAATAATTTCCACAGCTATCATGACTATTTCTCATGTATTATTTCGGATGATTGAACCTTGACACTACGTATTGTTTGGTTTGAATAAGCATTTTTGACTCACAATATTGATCTTGTTAATTTCTCGATGAGGAAAGAGTATTTGGTTAGAAGCACTATCTCGTTGTGTTGTCAATCTTTTGACTTAGTTAATAAAATTTCATTTTCCTAAAAAATTTAACTTGATTGCAGAGTTAATTTACAAATATACAATATTGTATGCTATTGAACTGAATTTAAAAGAACTGAATGAATTACAAGTGTAAAAAATTTCATGTTCTGCTTAGAAAGTCTTACATATATTATATATTAATATTTGCTGCTTATTTGATTGGCAAATAGCATCTTAAGAAATTCCATTACTATGAATTTGGTACACATATTTTTTGGGGGATGTATTACTAGGGTTGATTTTGCACATGAAGCAATTGTGTTCAGTTCTAAACTGGACAATATTATCTCCATTACTCAACTTGTTGTGTTAGCCATACAGACTATTCTTTTAAGAATGTTTGCAAGTAAAATTTGATTTGCTTTCGGTTGGAATTGGATTTTTTGTTGAAGCTTAAAATCCAGGTGCTTATGTAATACTCATGGCCTAGTTGTTTGTGCTTTTAAGCATAAAAATGCCCAGTTTTTGGAGGACACAAAAAATTCAACCATTTCTGAAGATATTAATTACAGCCAAAAGTTGTAATCGTAACCATAGTATACATTCTCACTCTCTTAAAATAGCCATTGTTTCACGATTACATGACGCTTTCGGTTGTGATTTTATTAAAACGCGACCAAACTTTTATTTGTAATATTTTGCTATGATTAGTGGTCCTATTATATATGTATGCTTTTTTTTAATTTAGTCGTGATATGTAACCTGCTATAAGAGTTGTTTTCACTGTTTAACGAAATACGATTTACCAAAAAAACAGAATACAATCAATTATTCAAAAATAATCCATACAATTATGACTAATTTCAAGAATGTGGCCGATAAATTTTAAAGCTCACTCTTGTGTTCCATTTTTAACCGAGATAAAAGTTTTTTCTGTCATTGATTGAAACAAAAATAAATTAAGCTTTGGGCCTTAGGGTATGAAATAAACGAACTAATATCCCACACCGCTAGTTTAAGCTACAGTACATTGCTTTAACAGACGAGAGATGAGACGAAGATATCGTCCCTTCGGGGACATCCGATAAAATTGGAACGATACAGAGAAGATTAGCATGGCCCCTGCGCAAGGATGACACGCATAAATCGAGAAATGGTCCAAATTTTTTTCCAATCCGATTTCTCCTAAACCCTACCTCTCTCCCT
>CATIWQ010075470.1:0-11712 GCA_949673415.1 Euphorbia schlechtendalii | reverse complement strand
ACGTCAATACTATGCTTAGTACAGGTCGCTCTCACATAGCCACATTTAGCAAGTTACCATTCCAAAAATGTTGGCTCACTAAACAGCGTTATATACAGATCCAGTGATTATACACGATATTGTTAACCCCGAACTACTCTTAAAATTAACTCCAACACATATAACTTGATTAATGTAAAAGACTTAGAACAAAATACGCATTATGACACATACACATATCATAAAATTTGAAATAGAAAGTATAAGTAGAAAGCAAAGCAAAGTTGTAAGGTATGCAAGTGAAAGCTAAAGTTGATCAAACAGTATCCACTCTTTAATGGGAGTCGTCAATTCTCACAATTCCTTCATCTACTTTGAATTCGGTCTCGACCTGTACAGAACCTCGGCCAGGATGCTATTCTTTGTGAATATCGAACAAACAAATATTGAAGAACGAAAACTTTTATTGATAAGTGATTTGCAAGTACACTTATACAACAATAGCTCGAGAATATAGAGAAATCTAGTTATCGAAACAAGGATTCAAATCACTTAAACATTTTCTCGCTAACACTTATGAACGTAGCGAAACTAGATATTTATTCTCTATCTATACATTATACACTATCTTTCACGCCTCTCTTCTAAACTTTGTGATGCATGAAATTGTAAGGTTTGGAACCCTATTTATAGAGTTCGAAGGGTTGCATCTATCCAAACAAAGAGTCATGTCCATTGGTGAATGATTGCATCTCTTCATTGTGATTGGTTGAGAAGCTTTGATATAATCCACAATAGATAGGCACCTTTTCATGATTGGTTGACTTCTGATAGGTGTCTTATCATTGGTAGTTGATGGTGGTTGATGGAGATTGATCATTCTTATCTGGCAGTTGGTAGTTAAGAAGATAAAACAAGAAAACCGTCCAAGTCGCAATCGCGATATATAAGTCACGACCATGAATCTTTGATTAGCAGACTTCTATTCTGAAGAAGAACAAGTCACGACCGTGAATGATTATCACGACTATGAATTGCATTTTCTTTAGAATTCTCCTTGTAACTTCACCGATCTTTGACAGCTTCGATCCTAAGCCAAATTTTGAGTTCCATGCATCTTTTTGCACCTTTTTCACTCTTTTTTAATAGAATTCCACTTTAGATCATTTTACTCCCAAGATTTACATAATATCTGCATTTGCATAAAAAATAACCACATACAACATGAAATCTTTTATATGAAGTATAAAAATGACTTAAACTGTAGTGTTTAATGTGTAAAATTAATATGATAATAAGTGTAATTATACACTTATCACTAACTTCCTTAGTATTTTTCTCGTGTGCTGAATTGGGTAGCATAGATAGTGGCATGTTGAGTTGATTTTTTGCTTGATTTACTCCTTCATCATCAGCATTAGAGGTGCATCTACTTGTATTATTAGTTTAATCAAATCCACTTGGATAGACTCCTACAAAAAAACTGGTTCTCTTGACATATATTTTATATGCCCAATTGTTAGTTGAGTAACCCAAAAAGATATCTTCATTCACCTTAGGATCAAACTTTTCTAGTGGTATTTAAAATAAAACACCTACAATCAAATGATCTAAGATGATTAATCTTAGGCTTGCACCCTCATCAAAGCTCATAGGGTGTTTTCTCCAAAATTAAGTGAATTAAACCCAATTAGGGATATAATAGGATGTGTTAAGCTTCTCAACAAAACTACTATGATAGATTGTTATCACTTAACATGGACTAATCCATTTAAACTATGAATCTCTTCTTCCTTTCTACAACCCCATTTTGTTGAGGTGTATAAGGAATTGTGGTCAATACCATGTGTTGAACAAAATTCTTCAAACTCGAAGTTCTCGAATTCATATCACTTTGAATTCTACTGATTGTAATTCATAGTTTGTTCATTATCTGATTACTCAGTTTGACAAAAAAGACTCAAGGTTTCATCTTTGCTACTATGTAAGAGTATCCAAGTGAATCTCGTAAAGTCATCCACTACAACTAAGGAAAACCTCTTTCTGCCCATACTTATAGGTTGAACGAGGCGAGAAAGATCTAAGTGCAGGAGCTCTAATGGTCTCTTATTTACCACATTGTTAATTGAACTAAATGATTTTCTAGCCTTCTTACTTAGTAAACAAGTTAAGCAAAGCCTATCTTTTTCAAAGTTGATACTGGGTAAACCCACAACTAATAACTTTTTGGCCTGTTTGGATAGAATGTTCATATTTATATAACCCAACCTTTTATCCAAAATCCACGAACTCTCCTCCTTAGATACAAGACAAACATTAGTGGAGTTAGGGGATAAATCAATCATATAAACATTTTTAACTCTATGAGTAAAGGGAATAGTAGAATCAATCTTACAATCAATTATTGAGCATCCTGTTGAGTCAATCATAACCTTTCTGCCTTTGTCACAAAGCTAGGATATGATAAGAAAGTTGAACTCTAGTTCTTTGATAAGAGATACCTCTTTGATTACTAACACCTATTATGCCGCTTCCAACAATCTTGAATTTTTGCTTATCTCCAAAGCTAACACTCCCAATTATTTTACGCTCCAATGAGATGAACTACTTCTCATATTTAGTCAAATTCCTCGATCAACCGCTATCTAAATACCACATTCTAGTGTCATCAATGGCTCTCAGGCTCACCTGTAAAATAATTAAGTCATATTAGGTACCCATGCCTTTGGGATGGGTCCTTCCTTGTTAGCAATGCTTATAATACTCTAGTGAAACTCATCATAATAACCAATTTTATGTTTGCACATGATAGTACCATGTCCAGCTTTCCCACAAAAACTGCATGCCATTTTTAGTTTGGGTTGGCACGCTTTCCTCTTTAGAAAAGCTTTCTTTTCCTTATTAGAGTTGCGAGTTTGGTTACCCAAAGCTGAGCTGTTGGCTGAAAGAGGTACACATACTTCTTTCAAAGTTGTAAAATCAGTTGTCAACTCATTTAATTTCTTAGTGAACTTGTTGTTATGCCCCTCATGATATTCATCTTTTTCTTGAAGAAAGTGGATATTAAGGGATAAGGAAGTAATAGTGTCTTCCAAATCCTCTAATCTCCTCACTAGCTCTTTGATGATTTTCTTTAACTTATTTGTTAACTTCATTCTATCAAAGAGTACATTGGCAAATTCTTCCATGAAAAAAAGGAGATTAGGATGTACCTTGGCTTTGGGGTTTTCCCTTTGTTCCTCTTAGCATTTTAGTCAGTAGTGGTATTGTTGACATTAGAGCTTGATATTGGGCTTTTACCTCTATCTCCATGAATTTCCATCAAGTAGAGGTTGGTTGAATCTTATGCTTCCTCATCAGATGATGAAGATTCCTCAGAGTCGCTCCACGTGGCTGCGAAAGCCTCATTCTTCTTGATAAACTTCTTCTTGAATTTGTCCTTTTTGGATTTAGAACCAGATGATTGGATATGACCTTTCTCTCCATAGCCAAGCATTTGATGTCTTTGTTGTATTTCTTTATTGATCCTTCCTCAGCTTCTTTCCTTTGCTAAGTAGATTTCTTCTTGCTAGGAAATTTCTTCTTGTATTTCCCATCTTTCTTCATGAAGCTCTTGAACTTCCTTGTTATCAATGCCATTTGTTCATCTGAATCCTCTTGCGAGCTTTTAGTAGTTGAATCAGCTTTGAGAAAGATTGCCTTTCTTTCCTTCTCCTTTCCCTTGTTTTTCTTCATGTCATCATTATATTTGCTTGAGGACATTTCCTGAGTCAACAATTTTCCTATAAGCTCATCATTACTAAAGGTTTTAAGATCATGATCCTCCTTTATAGCACTCTTATGCGCATCCCACTCCTTGATGAGACTTTTCATCATCATTTCTTTCTCAGTGAAGTTCTTGCCCAATCTTTTTAGCTCGTTAATGAATAAAGTATTCATGGTTTGAATACCTTCATCAGTGCCCATCTAGAATAGCTCTTATTCCTTGATTATTAAGTTGACCTTGGTCTCTTTCACTTCATCAGTCCCCTCAAAGGTGACTTCAAGCTTCTTCCATATCGCCTTGCGTAGTCTCACATCTTGAAACCTTATTAAACTTAGACAAGTCTAACGCACAATGTAAGTAATTGATGGCATCCACATTCTCTTTAAGGAGCTTTAGGTCAGCATCATCATAGTCTTCAAGATCAACAAGAACTCGTAGCCCATTCCTTAAAATAGTAAGAATTCATGGGCCAAGCTCGATGGCTAACCATGTTTGCATGCTTTGAAACTTATTTAAATTTTTCTTATCATTTTTCTAAAATGAATAATGTTGACCATCAAATAGTGGAGGTCTGGTTACAGACATTCCTTCCCGAAGGAGTGTTATTAGCAAATGATTGAGAATTTAAAAAGGATTGTTATAAGTCATTTGGATTTTTATACTCAAGATTGTGAAGTCTTAAGCTACGCAATTGCTCTGATACCACTTGTTAGTCCTTACGACTTATAGTGTTAGTTAATGGGGGTGAATGCCGATTTAACTTGTTATTTAGAGATTTAAAAATTCTTAACCAATTTTAAATAAATGTATGCTGAGTATAAAATGTCATGCGCAAACTAATGGTTAAAAGCTTTTCAAACCAATCAGTTTGTGTGACCTTAGTTTGGACACAAACTATGTTGAGTGAATTCTTACTCAGCCCAGGATGGTTTTTCTAGAAAGAGAAACAAAGAGAAATGTGTTATGTATGAGCAAATGCTAACAAAGATAAAAGATAAAGAAACGAAGATTTACACCTAAATTTATCCTAGTTCAGCCTCTAGCCTACCTCCAATCCCCAAATTCCTTTTCCGAGCTTAAATCCACTAGTGTTCTTTCCTTTAATTAAGTGGAGAAGCCTTTGGCATCAGGTAGGATTACAAGTGAGTACCTTCCAAGCTAAACTACCTCTCAACACAGTTTGAGTACCCTTCTCAAATTGTTATCACTTACTTTAGAATAAAGTTGATCGCGCAAATAGGAAACTAAACTTATAGAATGTTGGTTCATTTAAAATAGATGACTTAGCTTAATCAAAATCTATTAAAATTTTCTCTATTACAAGCTTATTAGAATGATTTGTTTGCTTTTGAGATTGTTTGATTGGAATTTCGAAGGCTATGATTACTTACATAGAGTTTCAGCTCTTTAGAAATTCAGTTGATTCACCAGGTTGTAATCGACTGTTTCTGCTTCTATTTATAGGTGAAAGGTTTTGGGAAGTAATCATTGCAACTTTTTGTCTTGACTTTGGTTGAAAATATCTTCTCTTCACTCCTTCAAATTTCTTCCCGTTTGAGACAGTTTTAA
This sequence comes from Euphorbia schlechtendalii, assembly GCA_949673415.1. Classification (NCBI taxonomy): domain Eukaryota; kingdom Viridiplantae; phylum Streptophyta; class Magnoliopsida; order Malpighiales; family Euphorbiaceae; genus Euphorbia; species Euphorbia schlechtendalii. Next base: position 6,398 of record CATIWQ010075470.1, on the reverse strand, counting down.
AGCCATTTAGAGATTGGAAGTTGAGGTGTGATATTAATTTGTTGATTAATTTATCATCAAGGACTCTTATCTTCAATCATATCTTCTGAGAGAAGGGGTATGAGATGCAATGTGTAGGATTTTGATTGAATCCTTTGGTTGACGTAGCAGTGGCGTAGCAATGCAGGAGGTAAAATGTCGAATAATTTTTTTACTTGGACTTTAGTGAGTACATGTCAACATTCCATACTGGCACCTTTTAGTTGTGAGGGCCACTTGAATATTCTTTTATTTTCAGTGCCAAATCCTTTTTGAATCCCAAAACGCATCAAACAAGAATATTTTATTTTCATAGGATAATTAGAGGTGACAGCATGAAGTATATTATTACTCAACATAGCGTAAAGTACTCAACTTTCGCTAAGCTATATTACATAAACTTTGAAGGTGTGTTACTCGACATAGCAACTCTGGCCACACTAGCCTTAACTTAATTAAGCCTATCTCAAGTTGAGTTATTTCTTCACAAAACAAACTCAAGCTGACTACTTAATTAAGAGTTTACTTGGTACCTAATTAATTTTACTATCATGAGTAATTTTTTTCCAAAACTAAAGCAATGTGAAGTATTTTTAAGCTGGGTTCAACAACAACAACAATAAAATTAATCAATGTTTAAAGTATGTGTTGGATCTAGAATTTAGAAAATGGTTCTGATAGTTCATAATCAGAAGGTAGCAACATAATCTAGAAGAAAGATTTGTACTCAACATTGATGTTTTATTCAGAAGCACTGTTAATCACTCAGATGCAAGGATTTCCCGGGAGGGGAAATAATATATAAAAAGGTTGAGAAAGATGTAAAAGTCTTTTAGCAGCCACTTTTGTCTCAGAATTGATCACAACAAAGATATCCCAAATCAAGAAATTTGGCAACACAAAAAAATAGGATATCTATCAGATACCAAAAGTAGATGGGACACTCTATAAAAATGCAGTTGACTTCCAACTATCAAAGTACACGATTCTCAAATTTTTGAAAAGTGAAGTACGAAATTGCAAAGGTTGTTTGAAAAATCTATTTAAGTTTATCTCCCAATGTAAGTTAGGTTGTGGGCAATGGATTTAAATTCCAATCTAATGTATGGATCAACTGCTGTCACAATTCTTTCTCGCAATGGGTGGATTTTTCAGAACAGTATAAATAAAAGGGGTAATTTTATAAATGGGATGAAATTTGGGAATAATTTCAAGCCAAGTTTTGGACCTTAACTATTTTATCCCAATTAACATTTGTACTTTCAATTCATACGTTCTACCCAAACCTTTCACCTGTTATACGTTCCATACACAGCAAAACCATTTTTCTCCTTCATTCTCACTCTCACTCTCAAACTTTCACGATCCCACTCTCACCCTTAAAAATCTCCTACCTATAAAACCTAGCTTTCCGAAAAATTTTCTATAGCCATTCAACTCACGAAATGATAAAATTCAAGCAATTTCAATTCTCAAGTCTTTCATCTTCACCTCCTGCACAGATTCATTACAGTGATTCAGTAAGTATTTTTAGTTTTCGATACCTAAAATTTAGGTCATTATCGAATTAGATTTGTTAACATTGAATTTTTCGATGAAACAAATAGGAATAAATGGCACGCAAGAAAGCTGAACAAGTTAAACAAGAGACAACACAATCGAAAAAATATCAAAAAAGATAAAGCTCAAGTCCAAACAAAGGAAGAAAGTCAGAAACTACAAGATGTAAAAACACAAATCCATAAAATGAGAGGTCATTGTTTGATAAAACTATAGAAATGGAAAGTAGTATTTAACTCGTAGGATAGATCTGTTATGAATTAGTCATTAATAACTAAATATGGTTTAGAAAGTGGCATCTACTGGTATTAAATATGGTTCGGATGAAACTACAAAAGAAACTTGTAAAAAAATAAACTAGAACACATGAGTTCAGTTATGATATTGATTGTAGATCTAAATGGAAGGAAAGATCTGCAAAATTGTAGGAAACTGGTATATAACTGGTATGAAGATGCAAACCTGATTCAAAAGTTGTGTCTAAACCAGTATCTAACTGGTATGAATATGGAAATCGAGTTTACAAAGTGGTATCTAATTGGTATTAAATATGTTTCGGATGAAATTTGGTATGTAAATGGTATAAAGTTAAAAACTCAGAAAAAAAGGTGTTTGAATGAAACTACATAAGGAAACAAAAAGCAAAAACTAAAAAAAAATAGGAGAAAGAATATAGGTTAATAATTGAGAGCTAGTACTATCTAAATGTAGGAAACTAGTATATAATTGGTATGAAGATGCAAACCTGATTCAGACAGTTGTAAGTAACGGGTATCTAACTAGTATGAAGATGGAAATCGAATTTAGAAAGTGGTATATAAGTGGTATCTAAATGGTATGAAGTTGATGGAACTAAATAACTAAAAGTAGGGAACTAATATTTAACTGTTTTGAATTTGGAAAACAAATTCGTAAAGTGGTATCTAATTGGTATTAAATATGGTTCGGATGAAACTACATAAGAAACTGGTTTTAAACTAGAAAACACATGATCCAGCTATAAAAACTAATTGTAGGGAAATTGATTGTAGATCTAAGTGGAAGGAAAGATAAGCTAAATTGTAGGAAACTGGTATATAACTAGTATGATGTTGAAAACAGGGACCAAGAAAGTGGTATGCATCTAGTATGTAAATGGTATAAAGTTGAAAACTCAAAAAAATTTGTTTGAATGAAACTACATAATGAAACAAAAAACAAAAACTACAAAAAATAGGAGAAAGAATATAGTTTAGTTATGGAGAGCTAGTACTATCTAAATGTAGGAAATTGGTATATAACTGGTACGAAGATGCAAACCTGATTCAAATAGTTGTGAGTAACTGGTATCTAACTAGTATGAAGACTGAAATCGAATTTAGAAAGTGGCATGTAACTGGTATCTAAATGGTATGAAGTTGATGGAACTAAATAAGAAACTAATATTTAACTATTATGAATTTGGAAACCAAATTCATAAAGTGGTATCCTAACTGATATTAAATATGGTTCGGATGAAACTACATAAGAAACTGGCATTTAACTGGTATTGAGTGTGAACTTATTAGTAAACAGGAACATAGTATGTAAGTTGTATGAACTTTATATATTGTTCATAAAATATGATGTCTAATAATGAAAAATCACACAAAAAATGTGTAGCCATACAGTCTTATCCTACCAAGGGGTTCAAAATACACAACCAGAGCTAAAGTTGTCTCAAACCAAACCATCATCGAGTACATTGTAGACAATGCTCCGAATGGTGTTATTGATAGAATGCAGGATTCTATCTTCAGGGAAATTCTTCAAATAAAACACAATGAAGGCACATAAGAACCTGCTGCACAATTTATTGATCCGTGAGATAGATCAAAAAAACAAAGACTGCATGTACATACAGCTTGGAGGTCAGCCTGTATACTTTGGGATAGAGCATTTCATACTAATCTCGGGCCTACCAACAACAGCAAAAGACAACTACAAGATGATAGAGACCCGTGAATCAGCTGAATTCCTCAACAAGTATTTCCCCTGAAACAAAGGAAGCATCACAAAAAATATGATGGAGAATGTTCTAAGGTAGCCAAATCTGATCGATCAAAGCCTAAAAACCCAAGTCGAGGTTGAAAATGACGATGACTACTTCATCCTCGATGGTCTACTTCATAAGCTGCTACCTGATGGGCAATGAACTGAGCAGCAAAATCCTGCTCAAATTCTTTGATTCAGTGTACTCAGGAAACTACACAAAAGCAGCTTGGGGGAGCCTATCTTAAAAAGCAATAGTGAATATACTAAAATCACCAATGAGGAGACAAGGACCAAAACAGTCATATGAGATAACCAGCTTCCAAATGGTTTTCCAAGTTTGGTTCTATGAGGTATATGAACCCTGCGAAGGTGTGGTATGTGAGAGAATTAATCTGAAGAAGAGAGAGGAATTCAAGGAGATGTTTTTCATGTGGATGCCTAAAAACACAGCTTTGAAAACTGCTAGCATGGAAAACAATTTGTTGAATTTTAGCCAAATTTTGGTAAGTACTGCATTTTTTGAAAAAGAAATATAAAAATAAAAACAATCTACTAATATCCTACATGAAGCTTATAAGTACCATCTATTAAAGTAGAAAAAAGAAAATAAAAAAGATTTTAGAATCTCAAATGGAACTGGTAGGAAACTAGGGACCAGTTTTTGTTGACAAAAAACATTTTTTATTTTGATTAAACAAAATACTATGATTCTTTCATTTTGTCTATCCTATTAAAAAATGATTATAATATCTAACAAATTGACATGCAGATAAAAATAAGAAAAATCATGCCAACATAAGAGGAGTTGCGTAATCTTAAATTGGGTGAATTCAACCCATTCCCTGAACCACTGAAGTTGGGAGATATGTGCTTAGAAGATATAAAAACATGAAAGAAAGTGCAGAAGTTGGAGAACACAGTGAAGGAAATGGGGGAGAAGATCGAAAAATTAGAGAAGAACCAGAGCAATATAATGGTTTGCGTCTTTAGCAGGCCTATTGATAAAGATCAATCGTTTTTTCCCAGATGGATTGACATTGCCTTTCTAGTTATCAACGCGTGGGGTAGAAGGTCAAGAAGATTAGAGATACAATTAAAGATCTGTGACTATGAACCCCCTCCTTTTTTTTATTTAACTTGAATAAGTTAGCTCGAAATCACTGAACTAAGGAAAATCATCCAAGACAACGTCCTCAGCAAGAAGAAAAGGAAATATCAAATGTTATCGGATAATGAAACAGGCTCTAAGAATGAGCTAAGTGATGATGAGAAAGAATCTGAAGAAGGCGGATCAAGTGAATCTAATGCCACAATTGACAAATCTCAAGGAAACAACGCATAAGTGTCATTCACCCCATGGATATAGATGTAAGTTAAAAAAATGATAAAATGTAATGCTCAAATTGATTGTAAAGAATTGTTTATTTACAACATCAAAATCTAAAAAAATATTACAAATTGTCAAACAGGGGGGAAAGAGAGATGACGATGCAAGTGAGGAAATGATCCCAGATACTAATAGGAGTTTTCTGGTTGGAAATGTAAGTATCCATTGCTTGAATAAAATTAAAAATATCCCTATTATGGATAATAACAATATCTAACAAAAAACTTAATTAAAAACTCGGGAAGCAGATTAAGACAAGGTTGAAAAAATAGAAGAACTCGGAATAACAGAGGAAGGAAAACAAGTAAAAAAAAGAAAAGGAATAAAAAATAAAACAAAAAAGTTATCTAGTATTAAACCTATTAGGATGCTAATACATGTTTCTTGATATTGAAATCATAACTCAACGATATCAAAAAACTGCAGGGAACGGATAACGAAAAGACGGAGGAGATAAACATAGAGGTGCTAGAAGAGGAAGAAGAAGGAGGACTAAAAAGTGATGGATCTAAACTGATAGAAAAAGAGCTAAGAAACACAATCTAGTATGAAAACTTGGATGGAAATTTATATCAGAAAATGAATCTGGTAGCCATCTGGTATGAAAATATATAATCTGGTAGAAAAACAACATACCAACCTAAAAAAACATTTGTGGTAAAAAAAGGAAACTAATAGGTAACTAGTATGAAGTTGCAAACCGGATTACAAAAATGTGGTATGTAACTGGTATCTAATTGGTATAAAGTTACAATCCGAATTTAGAAAGTGGTATGTAACTGGTATCTAAATGGTATAAAGATGAAAACTCAGGAAAATAAGTGTTGGGAGGAAACTACATAAATTGTATGAAAAAAAATCATTTGTGCTAAAAAAAGAAACTAATAGGTAATTGGTAGGAAACTGGTATGAAGAAATCAAACAAATATAACTTTTATGTAAACTAAACCAATTGTAGGAAACTGGTATGTAACTTTTCTAGCTATGTACATTGAAGAGGAATACATTGCAACAGTTGAACTAGATAGTGGGAATCAAGATCAATTCCAGGATCCAATGCCAGGACAGCAGTAAACAGCCAATGAATATCAAATCCCAATAATCATAATACTCCTAGAGCTAAGAAAAAACACAACCAACTGAACAAACATCAGAAGTAGAATTCATACCTAATCTGGTAAGAAAATTATTACATGTATGCTTCCTGACTTTACTAGAAAAAAAAAACAAAGCAACTATTAAGATGTATACTATCATTTCCCCCAGGTTGTTGGTAGTGATCAAGATCAAGTAGAGATAATCCCATTGGACACTGAGAGCTAAGCGAAAGAACAACAAGCAAATGAAAGGGTGATCGAATCTAGTATGGTAAGAAAAAACAATAAAATTTATATATATATATATATATAAATATATATAT
>CATIWQ010075384.1:0-20757 GCA_949673415.1 Euphorbia schlechtendalii | reverse complement strand
ATATATAATAACCACATTAGACTAAAAATAACAAAATTATAATATATTAAGAATCTACCGAAATAACCTTTCAATCACTATTAAAAGAGATGATTCTATTGAGGCCCGAATCGGTTTCCTTAAGACAGATTTTACTCCGTGTGGTATCCCAAGATACAACAACATAGTTTATCAAACACAACTGAGTGTAGAATACTATCACCAAAGGAAGGATAGCTAAGAACCTAAGAAACAAAAGCTTTTGATAAGAAGAAAATATGAATTATAATCTTTTGTTTTGTGTGTTTTCTTCACATCCAAAAGCTACATATATATAGCAAAGAATGTAAGACAACGTATGCACCAAAAGTAAATTAAATTTATAACTTTCTTTTCAATGGAAAGAAAGAAACATACACAAGATTAAATACTTCTTTACGTTTTTTTTTTCTTTTCTTCAACTTATTTTCTTTTAATTACAACAATTGCAAACTCAGACCTTCCACCTCTATTTTGAGAGGTGTACAAATTGAATCACCCAATTAATGAATTCATTCATTTTAAATCTATGTTTGTCAAACTGCTTGAATTTCATTTACATTATGTTAATTTTGCTTTCTATCTTTTTCAACAATAACATTAATTGCATGGTTTGGATGCCTAAAGTTTTGAGAAATCGTAAGAAATACTCATTTTTGATATTTCATATTTAATAAATACCCTATTATTAAACTTACTTATTGTTTATCACTTTCTATTATCTAAATTCATTGAATACCCCTTATTTAACCTTAACTACTTTTTAGGGATTATGAGATTTAATCTTCAAATTCAGCTTTCAAATTCAATTACGGTTATTTTAGGGTCTTCTTCTCACATTCAATTTCTTTCGTGGTTTTCTTCTATGATTCAATATTTTCATTTTCTTTCCAAATTCATTTATGGTGTTTTTATGTAATCTGATTTCTTTTATAAACTTGATTTTCTTACTCATCGATTTATTACGAAATCTCTAGTTTAGTATCTTGTCAACATCAATTTAATTTTAATTTTGAGATTCAAGGAATTCAGGGTTTCACAATATCAAGTCAAAGTTATGATTTCCAACACAACCTCCAATTCGATTTCATATGTAATAAAAAACTACTTCGCTCACGTTCATTTTTGTTTTCCAGAAAATATACCATTTTCAAAAGGAAGTATACAATTTTTCAAAAGAATTATACGATTTTTTAACAGAAATATACTGTCTTTCGAAAGAAATAAATGATTTTCCCAAGGAAATATACCATTTCCATGAAAAATATATCTTTAAGCTTGTCATGCCATCCTTTGTCTTTGAAGATATTAGAAATATACAATTTTCCTTAAGAAATATACCGTTTCCAAAAAAAATATACAACAAAAATATACCAAAAAATATACAATTTTCTAGAAAAATATACCATTTTGCAAATGAAGTATACAGTTTTTTAAATGAAATATATGATTTTTCAGAAGAAATATACCATTTTTCAAAAGAAATATACGGTTTTCCAAAAGAAATGTATAATTTTTCAGGAAAAATATACCTTTAATTTTGTCGTTTCATGTATTTGAAGAATGAAGAATTTAGAAATATACAAATTTTCAAAGGAAATATACTGTTTCTAGAAAATTTTTACAGTTTTTTCCCAAAAAATATGCCATTTTCTAGGAAAAAATACTTTTAAGTTTGATTTGCTATCTTTTATACTAGAAGAAATTCTTGGTTTCAATGTTTTTTACGAAATATACCAATGATGATGTTTGAACCATTGTTTTCGTTGTGAATCGAAAAAATTGAAACTATAATAAGAGAACGAAAACACATAAGCAATGCAATAGAGAAAAAAACTAGAAACTACTGAAATCGGAGAACGCAAACTAAAATCAGATAACATAAATACAATTGTTGTGGAATCGGAGAACGGAAAATGACCATGGCGGTTTGGACGAGAACAAAAACTAGAACGACGATGATGATTTAGGAGAAAACTACTATTTTTAGAGAGTTAGTGTTTGGTTATGTTTAAGAGTTTAAATTACCAATTAATAGGAATTTTATTTTAATTTGTTTATTGGGGTATTAATTAAATGAAAAAGAGTATTTAGTGAATAAAAATACTAATTAATGAATTGTAAAATTTAAAAGGGGTATTTACTAAATACCAATCTTCAATATTTAAATTCCCATCCTACTATCCTACTGCTTACAAAAATTACCCAAAAAGTTAATTGGGCTTTGAATTCAAAAAGGCCCAACCTTTGAAGCCCATTAGACTGAAGTAAAGAGCCCAAGCTTTGAAAAAGGAAAATAATTGACAACGAAGACGTAAAAGCCGTACACGTGCCACTTTTACCTGTCCTTTTATAAATCTTTCTCTGCACAGGACTCTTCTCTCTCAAGTCTCAGCTCTGTCTCTTCCGTTGATTTCTCAAACGCCATTTTTGTCCATTTCGAGTTCTTCACACTCTGCTTGTATCGCCGCAATTGCAGTTCGCAATTAGATTGTATAATCAGTTTTCTCTTTTCATTTCCATTTCAATTTGAACTGTAAACAGTCAATTTTACCGAATTTGATTGCTTATCAATGGGATGACTGTCGATTCGTTGTTTAGATGGCTTCTCATTCGTCGTTTTTTGTTTCTTCTATTGTTTGTGTATTTATTTTCGGGATTTTTGTTGATTTCGGCCTGTGTTTGAGTGTTTCTGATTTTGACGACGAGTTTCCTATCATCGGTTCTGATATTCTTACTTTTCATGGCGATTATTCTCCTCCTTCGCCTCCTCCTCCGGCTCCACCACCTCATCCTCCCTCCATGTCCTGCCAGGAGGATCTTCGAGGAGTCGGCTCTCTCGATACTGTTTGTAAGCTCCAATCCAGTTTGAATTTTAGCCATGATGTGTATATAGAAGGGAATGGAACCTTGGAAGTACTTCCTGATGTCGTTTTAAGGTGTCCCGTTGGAGGATGCTCCATTTTGATAAATATGAGTAAGGAGTTTAGGTTAGGTGAGAATTCTGTTATTATAGCAGGAACTTTATCGGTGGCTGCTTTTGACGTGACTTTAGCTGAGGGTTCGAAGATAAATGTCACTGCTTTGGCTGGGGAGCCTCCGGCTCAGACCAGCGGGACTCCATCGGGATTGCAGGGGGCTGGCGGTGGACACGGGGGAAGAGGAGCGAGTTGTGTGACGGATAATACGAAATTGCCCGATGATGTTTGGGGTGGTGATGCTTATTCGTGGTCAGAATTGCATCAGCCGTGGAGTTATGGTAGTAAAGGAGGGACCACGAGTAAGGAAGACAATTATGGAGGAGAAGGGGGTGGAAGGATTGGTTTTGATGTTGCTAATTTGATTGAGGTTGGAGGTAGCTTATTAGCGGATGGGGGATACGGTGGCATCAAGGGTGGTGGTGGTTCCGGTGGAAGCATCAATATTAAGGCTCACAGAATGTAAGTTGCTTTATCTATAGAGTGGACCTGGTACCATTGCATATTAATGTGCTTGTTTTACAATGCTAATTTTTGCCTTATACAAACTTGTGAAGCATCATGTGATTTTACCTGGTGAAGATGGAGAAGATATTCCCGACCTTTCATAATTTTTGCTTTAGTATTAGGTATCATTTTCTTTTGCATAGTTTCTTCCTTCACGTGGAATAGAAGAATGAGTGGAATGCTATTTGATATCACAAGAGAGTCGTGCTCTTGCAATTTTGGTGTTTTTGATCAAGTATATATTGTTCTTTCTTTTCACACTGAAAAATGCATTAGATAGATCATTTTATACTGCTAAACTGAATCACCAAAGTCTGAAAGAATGATGTGAAACTTGAAAGGGAGTACATTATTTGACACCTCATCCCTCCCTTTTAACTGTTTGTTGTAAAAAGTAAAATTGATGTGGCTGATGAATCTATTGCAAATGGTTTCATTGTGAGGCTGTTTAGACTCTAGTGATTACATCAACTAATAATACTCTTTTGAAAAGAGCAGGACTGGAACTGGTAAGCTCAGTGCCTCTGGGGGTGATGGGTTTGCTGGAGGTGGCGGTGGGAGAATTGCTTTTAATGTTTTCAGCAGACATGATGATACGGAGTTTTATATCCATGGTACGACTTCAATTTGAATTGCTTAAGTGTATCCATGATAAATAAATAATGATTATAGTTATAATCTTTTGAAGTTAGCCGTGGAACAATTTGCCAAACTGCATGGCGGATACGACGATTTAGCTAATAATAACTTAAAATTCTGTTTATTATTCATGTCCAAATTCGAAAATGTGATTTTTCCTTTTTTTGTTTGTCACACGTAATCTTACCCCTAAATTTAATATGATGTGAACTTTTGGTAGATTACAAACAATGCTTTCTGGGTTTGGTTTTATAGCATACTGCATTCTTCTGTAGTAGTTATTTGATATCGTGTCAAGGTACTTTTTAGTGCTTATAGCAGTTGGTTTGAGTACAATGTGAATTTTCTCCCTCTTGAGGTGGCCTAAAATTCAGTGTAAAATTATTGTTTGAATTCAGTGCTTATAATAATCAAACAAAGTACTTCCATCCACTATCTTTTGCTATATTTCTTGAGGTGGTTGATTCTGTGCTTGATTTTCAAAACCCTCACAGTAGTTTCTTCTTGATAATTTCTTTGCCCAACTTTTGCAAGGTCTTGTTAAGCGTTGCATGTTAATTTTATTGTGATTTTGATACCATATCCCCACCCCATCATTTATTTCCTTCTCGTCTTCTTCTTCTTCGTTCCCATGTAGTTGATTCCCAAAGCTTGTTTCAGGTGGAAGGAGTTTTGGCTGTCCTGGAAACTCAGGTGCTGCAGGGACATGTTATGATACTGTTCCTCGTAGTCTTATTGTTTGCAACAACAACATGTCCACCAGTACTGACACGCTTTTGTTGGACTTCCCCAAACAGCCACTATGGACAAATGTTCATATTCAGAATCATGCTAAGGCATCTGTTCCATTGTTTTGGAGTAGAGTTCAGGTGATTGATGGCTAATGTAGTGTGTTTCCAGCATGATGAACCTGTTCAACTTATTGTTATTTCCCATTATAGGTGCTGGATCAGATTTGTTATTATCTACCTGCACCAGATAGGTCCATGCTATTTCACATGATTGTAGAATCACATGATAGCTTTGATACATGTTGGTGATTAACCACGACCACATTAATAAGCATCCTGTGAGATTGGTAGTGAGGTTGACAGATACACACACAAATAGAATAAAGAATAGGCAATGCATATATCTTAGAAATTTGAGATTTTTGCTATGTACTTGGTCTTTTATCTGATATTTTGATTGTCCACATTGTATAATGCTCGATAGCATCCCCCAGCGTCATCATGTTAATTTATTCTCTTAAGTTATTGCTCGTCAACAGTTTTACTTTTGCTATGTTTTTGCTTTTAATAACTATCATAAATCCTAGATGGTTATTTTTAGTTGTTATTCTTGTCTGTAGTAGAGTTATGTGATACGAATTTTTTTTGTTTTCTGTACAATATTTCCTACCATTTTTTGTTTAGTCATGCTGAATTTTACTCTATTCAAGCTTATACTGCATACTGATGCATTCTATAGGTTCAAGGTCAAATTTCTCTATCCTCTGGCGCAGTTCTGAGCTTTGGTCTTGCGCATATTGCATCTTCAGAGTTTGAGCTGATGGCAGAAGAGCTTTTAATGAGTGATTCAATTGTTAAGGCAAGTGATTTTGTTACACCTCCCTCCGTACAACAGATACTCTCAGCAGGTTTTTATAAAATTGACATGCTTTTTTGACGCTTCTAGTTTTCTGCCTGATTCATAGATTGATTACCTGTTCCAAGTAATATTTGGAAAATCATTTATGCAATTTTCAATTTCCCCTCCTTTATATTCTTAAATCATCATTGATCCTGTATCTTACAAATATCAATGCCTCTTTAATTTATCTGTGGAAATGCATCCTGAAGAATCTTCCTTGTTTAGACTTCAGATTTTCTAGATAACAAACATTTGAATGGGAAACTACACAAACATTTTGTGCTTACTTCAAGTAATTTGCAATAGGCTATGATTACGATTCACTATTTGAACATTGATTTTGTGTGCTCTGGTAGTGGCTTAACCTTCTTGGTTCATTTCTGTCTAATTATCTTCCACTCAGCTGTGGTATCTCTTACCACAGGAAATGTTATGATCTTTATACATTGTGGTTATTGATAATGTGGGAAATCTTCATTCTATTTAATAATGTAGATATATGGAGCTCTTCGTATGTCTGTCAAGATACACCTGATGTGGAATTCAAAAGTACTTATAGATGGAGGTGGCGATGTGGTAACATCTTTGCTTGAGGCCAGCAATTTGGTTGTTCTGAAGGTGCCATATAAAATTTTAAATCTTGATTTTCTGCTGTTTCTATTTTCCAAGAATCTTATTGTTGATTTTAAACTGTTCTCTAATCAAATGCCATGAATTTTATTGTTAGGAATCCTCTGTCATACATTCTAATGCGAATTTGGGAGTTCATGGGCAAGGGTTTTTGAATTTGTCGGGGCCAGGAAATATGATTGAATCACAGCGCTTGATTTTATCATTATTTTTCAGCATCAATGTAAGATGATAGATCTGCTTATGCTTCAGCATGTTATATGTAGAATTTTCTGTATAGTAAAGGGGAAATTGCATTGTATATTTTAATTAGTATCCTATTTCTTACTTCTGCTCTTTTATGATCACTTGGATCATTTATTTGGCATACCTTCTTTTATCTGAGAAGAAATTTTAGTATGTTTATTCTATAACATTTCCCAATGCACGATGTGCTGATATAATTTCAGTACTTTATCTTGGTCAGAGTTAGTGTGTTTGTAAACATTCTGAATCATTTATTCTGTAATCTAGCAGTTCATCTTGTAGTTATCTATCGAACAATGGCTTCAATGTTTTCATCTGCACATCCATTTGATGACTTTAGGTTTATGCTTGACTATTTGAGAGGCTATAAAACATAACTTCTCCTAGGGATGAAAATGAAATATAGAAGTGCTTATTTAGGATGAAATAAGCTTTTACAGATAGTGGCTTTAGGAAATGCTTTATTCAATAAACTATTCAGTGGCAATTTATATCTACCAAATAATTACCAATGTTGTTGAATATTGTTTAACAGTTCACAGCATTTTTGTTATAGCAGGTAGTGAGACCTGGAGACTGTTTAGCTAGGCAATAAATTTTGTTGGCAACCAAGTAATGTCAGCAACTGAGCACGTGATATAAAGTCACACCTGCTATAAATAACTAGTGGATACATATCTTCCAGTGTTTGAGCTTGGATGTAACTTAGTTCTCTTAACTGCCTTTTCATCAGCTGTTTCTCTTCATAATAAATATTAGTTCTTCGAATCTGATTAGTTTACATGATAAAGCTGATGTTATTAACTACCCACAAGTCTGTATCTCCATATTGCTCATATGTAGATTGATGAAGTTGATTTGTCTATTAAGTTTAAACTATATGTTGCTCTGTGCATTGATATTCTCTTAAAACTTGTAGGTTGGACCTGGTTCTATTCTTCGAGGTCCCTTGGAGAATGCCAGTGATAATAATATGTGAGTTATGAGGAGTCCATAATGATACCCTTCCATTGTTTTTTCTGTTTCCATATATGCTTATTTTTAATTGCTTGATGATAGGGCACCAAAACTCCACTGTGATCGTGAAGACTGCCCAATGGAGCTGATTCATCCGCCTGAGGATTGTAATGTCAACTCTTCGCTTTCCTTCACTCTGCAGGTGTTATTTTGCAAAACCTAAACACTTAATGCTTGGTTATTAGTAGATCATTAAAAGACTCCTTGTATATTAATTACATAGTTTGGCCTTTCTTCACACTGCAGATATGTCGAGTTGAAGATGTTATTGTTAAAGGGATGATAACAGGATCTGTTGTTCATTTTCATTGGGTCAGAAATGTAGCCGTCCAAGCTTCTGGTACAATCAGTGTATCTGGTCTAGGTAAAAGTTGTCTATTTTGGTAGTGAGATTTCAGAATTTAGTGGTGGGCATGTTTACATCAGATTGAATCTATAAATTGAGAATATTCCCATCAAATTATGTTCCATTGTTCTAAGTTTTGAAATTTAAAGCTTGTCTAGGTTGATGCACACTTTTTACATTATGTATGCTAGAGTTCTGATCTAAAAATATGTAGGTTGCACTGGTGGGTTGGGAAGAGCAAGAGTTTTAGTTAATGGTCTTGGTGGTGGTGCTGGACATGGAGGAAAAGGTGGGGATGCATATTACAATAGCTCCTATATTGAGGGTGGTGATGCATATGGAGATGCTGGATTGCCTTGTGAACTTGGCAGTGGTAGTGGAAATGAAACGCTTTCCGGAGCAACTGCTGGTGGTGGCATAATAGGTAAGGGTAGAGGTTTCCAGTTGTAATTTATCTGGATTTGGCTATTTTTTATGACCGAATCTTTCCTTCGACAAATTTTTCTTTTGAAGATTTATTTTTTAAGCATGTTGATCACTCTGTCTTTTTGAAGGGCGCACAAAATTCTTTTTTTTTTTCCTTTCTAGTTAACTTCAAAATCTGTCCTTTGTGACTTATCAATGTAGTTTTGTCGACGAATTAGCCAACTAAGTAACTAAATTAATTTCATCTACACTATTAAATAGGAAGTTTCCAGGTTTTGTTTGGTTACAGCATTGTTCATGTGCTTATTAGCTAAGTAACTTCTTAATTATATGTTTTATCGAGGAAAAAACATTATGAATATATTTGAGTTAGTTGTCTGAAAGATTCAATTGCTTAGTAGTTCAAGTTAGCAGCATTTTGTTGTCTTCAGATATCATCATGCACTAAATGTTAAAATTAAATGCAGAATAGGTATGGTCATTACTCTTTGTCTAAACAATCTCGATTCTACAGTATTTAAGTTAGCAGCCTTTTGTTGTCTTCAGCTATCATCATGCTCGTAGCAATCTTGAAACTTCCCTTTTTTCATAATTTCATTACTTTTTGTCTTAACAGTTAGATTTATGAATCTATCTACTGCTTTAATTGCTTGTATCTCCTATCTTTATTCTGTATAGTCATGATATAAATTAGTGTTTTTAAAATTACCCATGTATTATGGTCCTACTGTCTATATAACATTGGTGGTTGCATTTTTATTTTGGGCTTCTTGATCAAGCTCATGGGCTTGTAGGTTAACCTTCATCTTTTAATTTAACTATGATGGTGTCTTATCTATTAATTTTACTCTATTGACTATTATATGGCTTATTGAGCCTCAATTAACTCTATTTTTGCCTGCATTTTTCTACCTCTTAATTTCTGATTCTATTTGTTTTCGAATCTGTTCTGTTAATGTTATCTCTCTCCCGTTTTGGTACAGTTATGGGCTCTGCAGAGCATGCGCTGTCTAGTTTGTCAGTTTATGGTTCCCTCAGAGCTGATGGAGAAAGTTTCGGAGAAGATCTCAAGAAAAAGAATAGCAGGATGGGTTTTGTTATGGGTCCAGGGGGTGGTTCTGGTGGAACTATTCTTCTGTTTATTCATACACTGACACTTGGTAATTCTTCTATCATCTCTACCACTGGAGGGCATGGCAGACCTGACGGCAGTGGTGGTGGAGGGGGTGGGAGGGTTCATTTTCATTGGTCAAATATTGCTGTCGGGGATGAGTATTTGCCAATTGCAACTGCCAATGGAACCATTCAGACTGGGTTTGTGTTCTAACTTTTCTTCTTACACCATGTTGCATTTTTTTCTGGTTTAATACTTTAATTGTATGTCTATAGTCTAGTGTAAATCAATCTTTTGCATTTTTTGTGGAAGAATATGTATAAATTTATTGAGACATATATATACTTTACGTGATCACACGACAATAAATGGTAAGCACTGTAAGTCTGTAACAATACAAAAACATAGACCAATTTCTGTAAGATGGTTTTGATCTTTCATTTATGGAGCCTGCTTTAACTGGGCTGACCTTGGTGGACTTAAAGAGCTTGTTGTTCTCTTCAATCTTCACTGCTGCAAGTTTTGTATCTTTAAAAAGTCTTCCAATTTGTTTGTACTGGATCTTCCATTGGTATGTTTCCGGTTTAGTTTTTATTTCTTGGTAACTCGATTACGACAAGCAGTTCAGAGAACAAAATAGCAACAGCCAACAAAGGGTAAACCATTGTGCAATTTTTCTGTATACATAGCCCTCCAGCAGAAGTGATTGAAGTGCGGGTAATTGATTGGAATGAAGAGAGAGGAGGGCTGATGAAATAAAAGAGGCCTGAGTTGCAATGGCATTTTATTGGTTAGAGTAGATAGGCCCCCAACTATCTTTTATGACAAATTTACTATAATGAAAAGCAGAAGAAATAAGAGAAGCAATATAATAATTTTCAGAAAAGCTAAACAATGTTACACGTAAAGAGGTTCTTGCAGTATTTGAAAGATGATTTTAGTGATACCAGTTATAGAAGTAGCCTTAAGATGCTCACTGATTCATTTTTACTTTGTTGGTGCAAATATATCTTAAAAGATATTTGGTCTGAGAGCATTTATGTAAGGTTGTTAGATACAAAATGTTGAACAGTGAATTTCTTCTTGCATCCGACATTTAGAAGATATATGTTTCTGTTTCTTTTTATAAAATATTTTTTCAAATGTATTTTATGTGGTTTGTGAGTTTAGTTCAATATTTAAGCTTTTTCGGCTTCATGGCAGGGGAGGATTTGGTAGTGGTCAAGGTCGCAGTGGTGGAAATGGGACTCTTACTGGAAAGGCCTGTCCAAGAGGGCTTTATGGTATCTTCTGTGAGGTAACTTTTCAAACTTATGTGAGATGGTGCTTATTGAGTACAAAAATGTCCAAAAACCAATGATTAGGTTAATTAAATTTTGAACATTTGCTATATATTGGAAGCTATAGTTGCTTTGAAAAATATCATCCTCAAAGAAGTGCACACAATCCGACTCTTGATTGAAAATTTATTGTAACAACATTGCCCCAATTTCCTACCAACCAAGGCTCCTACACAAGCTGGGTAGGGGGGGGGGGTCGGTTGTACACAACCTTACCCCTGTGGTAACAGGGAGGCTGTTTCCAATTGACCCAGAAGTAGAGTCGGTAATGATTGAAAATTCATTAGCGACTTAGATATTAGTCTGATGGTGCATTCCTTTGTACCAGCTATCTGCTTGCTTGTTTAACCTATGTGTGAACTATGCGCAGGAATGTCCTGTTGGGACTTTTAAGAACTTCAGCGGATCTGATAGAGCACTTTGTTATGATTGCCCACTGCATGAGCTTCCAGGTCGTGGCATATATGTTGCTGTTCGAGGTATCACAAAGTTGTCATTATTGTTTGTCTTATTGTTTTCTTTCGACTAGCTTTTCATTCTTTCTCCAGAGTCCTGAAGATATGGTTATTTAGCAGTGACGAGTTTCAGTTTTCTTAAATGTTGAGAGATTTATCGATTATTGAAGTTTCAAAGTCTCACCAGTATTCCTCCTATATTTGTGCATGTTCATGTTCAAAAACTATGACAATTCTTGCAACAGGTGGTGTCACTGAAAGACCTTGTCCATACAAGTGCATCTCTGAGAGATATCATATGCCAAATTGTTATACAGCTCTTGAAGAGTTGGTATATACTTTTGGTGGTCCTTGGTTGTTCAGTTTTATTCTATTGGGGCTTCTTATTTTGTTAGCACTCGTGCTTAGTGTTGCAAGAATGAAATATGCTGGTGGTGATGAACTACCAGCTGTTGTGCCTCCTCAACGTAGTTCTAGAATTGATCACTCCTTCCCATTCTTGGAATCACTTAATGAGGCATGCTCTCTTTTTCTAACTCTCTTTTCTTATAATTTTAATAATCTCAAGTTCGCTAGATGAAGTTTCGTTACCATTTTCTTATTTAGCATATTATCCCATTTCTAGGTTTTAGAAACAAATAGAAATGAAGAATCTCAGAATCATGTGCATAGGATGTATTTTATGGGTCCAAACACTTTCAGTGAACCTTGGCACCTGCCACACTGTCCTCCTCAACAAGTGATTGAAATTGTGTAAGCTGTTTCTTCAAACTGATTTATTCGATTGTTTTATCTTGTAGCTATATCTAAATTTGGTATATATATATTCAGGTGAATTGTAACCTTTTTTGTTATCTTGCATTAAATTCCATGTTGTGTGCCTTCTTTTTTACCGGCATCTGCATGCAGATATGAGGATGCATTCAATAGATTTGTGGATGAGGTTAATGGTTTAGCCGCATACCAATGGTGGGAGGGATCGATTTACAGCATTATTTCTCTTCTTGCTTACCCACTTGCGTGGTCCTGGCTACAACAGCGTCGGAAAAATAAACTACAACAACTTCGTGATTTTGTACGTTCAGAATATGATCATTCTTGCTTACGCTCTTGCCGCTCACGTGCTCTCTATGAAGGGCTGAAGGTAATATAATTTCACTGTAAATTTAGTTTTAGCCATTTCTTTCTTTTCTGCATGTGGAAAACCTTTCTGTCCTTTAATCTGAAGAAGAGTTATTGAGTGTGTAGTTGGGTCATTTTCATGGTTGTACTTTCCATGATGTCAGAGTCTGGAACATGAATTATTAACTTGATTTCCATTTTTGGATTGGGCATGCTGTGTAGGTCATGCATCTCAACTCTCAAGGACAACATGGTTCAAATATCTATTGAAAATGATAACTCGTCTGCTAAATAGGCTCTCATACTTGTGTTCTGTTACATGTTTTGATGTCCAGAATTATCCTATACCTGTGGTTACCAGTAATTAGTATAAGCATTTTTAGCTGATTTATTTACATCCATGGTCTCTTACATTCTGAACAATGAGATAATTGCATGTAACCTCAACTTAACTGTTAAAGGTCTGCTCGAGGCACTAGGACAAGTGCCTTAGCTAGCCAAAGCTGGGTGCCGTCACTTGGGCAACCTCCTTGGCACTTTTTTAAGCGTTGATGGACTTACACACAAGAGACGCCTAGTTGTGTCATGGTTATTTTTAGGGTTATATAGATAGATGCATAACCATTGGATTAGAAATTTTTAATGAGATCAACCCCAAGGATCCCTTTGGTATCCAGGGGTTGCTCAACAAGTCATAGAGATGAAAAGCTTCATGTAAGCTGTTGAGAAATTACAAGCTTTTGATTTCCCTGATGATCTAGGTAAAATAAAGCAGGTTTTATATTATAAAGACTTTCAAATTAAATTTGTAATTACTGGATGCTGCATATCAAGGCATCTCTATTGGATTAATTGGGATCACAGTTTTTCGGTGCGAAACTGTAATATTAAAATAAACGAAGAAAAAAAAGAGAATTGGGGTTTGAAGAAGTCTATAATATAACGTGCTAGGCCGATGCCCAAGGAGACTGCTTAAGCATCATCTTTTAGTGTTCAAGAAAGAGCCCATTTAGTATTTAGGAGATAATAACGAAGAAGAAACTAGACTTTGTGTATGAGTACGTTGAAGTTGGAGAAAATGAGAATCTCGAAGACATATTTGATGTTTTAAAATGCTGATATTCACAAGTGCTGAATATAAACTACGGACTTTGGTGATTAATCTTGATTAAAAAATATTTATTAGATTCGTGTTAAAGCAACCTAGGATTTGGCTGAACTTTAGTCTTTTAATTTTGGAACTTACTATTACAAATTATGATTATGGACAGTTAACTTATGATTATAAGCATGCTAGAATTTTGTGATTAAGGTTATGGATAATTGAATATGATTTAACATTAGCCTACTTATTGAAATTTATGTGCCTACAAGTTTTATTCTTTCACATACATTATCCATCTTCCTGTCTAGAATTCAGTGAGATGAGCTGCTGAATTTACCAGTTCACAAAGTGCCACAACTGTTTTGCGCATGAGTTAACTAATTGATGGACCGAAATTGCAATATGTTGTCTGAAAAATTTGCCTTCTGGTTAAGGGAATTCTTGCCAACAGAATAATGTGAAGAAAGATAAATTGAGAAGTACATTGTTAGAAACTGAATTAAGAAGGCAATTATGCTACGGTTCGCACGTTACAGGACCATGTGTGTAATTAACCCTTTTTTTATTTAAAGCCTCACTCATGGTGGTCGCCTGGTTGGGGTACAGTAAAAGTCTTAAATTTGAATAAAACAGACAACGAGACAAGTAAGGATTCTTTTCTATGAACTTGAGGTGAATGGAAACAACTTCAAAAACGAAGAGCACATTCATATTTCAACTATATTGTGGGTGAAATGTCTCATTCATTAAGCACCTTTTAGCAATTTCTCACTTTATGCCCAAATAGTTTCTCTATCCAGCCCGATGTATACTATGTCATTAATTTATCTCTACCAACTACTAACCTTGCATCATCAGTGACATAAATATGGTCTCGTGACATAGGTGGCTGCAACTTCAGACCTAATGCTTGCATATGTGGACTTTTTTCTGGGTGGAGATGAGAAAAGACACGATCTTCCTCCTCCTCTCTATCAGAGGTTTCCCATGTGTTTAGCTTTTGGAGGAGACGGGAGTTATATGTCTCCTTTGTCTCTTCAGAGTGACAATATTCTCACCAGCTTAATGAGTCCGGTTTGTCGTCTGTTTCTTTTCCATGGGAAACTTTTTCCATTTGAATATCATTTTCCATTTCTTTTGGGATGAAATATATCGTTTCTTTTATTTTTTTTGGCAGTCTGTTCCTCCAACCATATGGTATCGTTTTGTGGCTGGACTAAATGCTCAACTACGTTTGATTCGATATGGACACTTGAAGATTAGTTTCGGTTATGT
Source organism: Euphorbia schlechtendalii (assembly GCA_949673415.1). Taxonomy (NCBI): domain Eukaryota; kingdom Viridiplantae; phylum Streptophyta; class Magnoliopsida; order Malpighiales; family Euphorbiaceae; genus Euphorbia; species Euphorbia schlechtendalii. The sequence goes on along the minus strand of CATIWQ010075384.1, from coordinate 5,907 downwards.
TGTTAGCTGGCTCGAAACACATGCAAATCCAGCTTTAAGTGAATATGGTGTGCATGTTGATCTTGCATGGTTTCAGCCTACATCATCTGGGTATTTCCAGTTTGGTCTTGTTGTATGCTCAACAGAAAATGAGTGTGTTTCAGCATCAACTGAAGACCAAGATAGATGCTCTTTGTAAGATTCCTTTTATTATTTATATTATTATTATTTTTTTTTGTGTGTGGTACTATTTATAGCTTCACTGAAGCTTAATTTTATTACCTTGCATTTTTCAGTTCACCTAGAGTTCACAGAGATAGTCAACAGGAGCAACTAAAAATAGGTGAACAGTTCAGGAATCGTAAGGGGATTTTTGGAGGGGTATTGCATTCGAAGAATTTACGAACTCTCAAATTAAGGAGAACCATATGTTTTCCTTTTTCTTTCATCCTTCATAGTACTAAACCTGTTGGCCATCAGGTTAGTCAACTATTTGCAATCTGTTATTTTGCATATATCTCGGTCTTTAATACATTTTTTTTACTCTCTCTCTCGGTGGCTGTTGCAGGATCTGATAGGCCTGTTCATGTCTATAATTTTACTGGCAGATATTAGCTTAGTCCTACTTACTTTGCTACAGATGTATACAATTTCCCTTCTCAGTTTCCTATTAGTTTTGTTTGTTCTTCCGCTGGGACTACTTTTTCCATTTCCAGCAGGAATCAGTGCCTTGTTCAGTCATGGACCTCGGCGTTCAGCAGGTCTGGCTCGCTTGTATGCTTTGTGGAACATTACTTCCTTGATCAATGTTGTAAGTTTTCTCTTTATTCTTTCATTAAAAACACACAATTTGAACTACATCACATTATAAACATGCAATGCCTCAACCAAACATAATCGGTGTTCTCTATATTGTGTGAATTTACTCAAATTCTTAATGTAAACCGTGTTAATGCTAAAAGTACTTCGGAGTTTGTACCTGCCTTGTATCTTTCAGAAATACTATAAATTTTTTTAAATGAAAGGAAATTTGAAGGAGTACCGCTTGGACTAAGCCCAATCGGTTTTCATAAATTATATACAAGTTCAAGTTAATTTTGAATTTTCTCCTTTTGATATTAATTAACATTTCTTTTCTTTTTAACTTCTTCAAGTCAACCTGTTTGTTATTTCGTAAGATACAATTGCTTATTTAACCTAATGGTAGCTATCGACGAATTGTTACTTCTCACTGGTGTTCATATATTCTGGCAGTCTGAATCATGGTTTTCTTTGTGGCAGCTAGTTGCATTTACGTGTGGACTTGTTCATTATATGATCCACTCAAGTCAAAAGCATTCCAACTTTCAGTCCTGGAATTTTAGCGTGTGCGTATTTTTTTTTCACTGAGAATTTTTCTAGGTCTCTTGCTCTCCAGCTAGTCTTAGCCAATGAGATTTATACATAATTTTGAAAAAAAAAAATCTGCGGGGTTCTTGCAGGGATGAAAGTGAATGGTGGATGCTTCCAGCTGGATTAATGCTGTGTAAAATAATCCAAGCACGCCTCGTTGATTGCCATGTGGCTAACCAAGAAATTCAAGATCAGTCCTTGTACAGCAATGACCCAGAAGTATTCTGGCAATCATGAATACAATCCAGTGAAAAGGTACAATCTATCTTTGATGTTTATTGCATTTTCCTTTAGATTGCGAGTTTGTGTACTCTATGGCAGAAAATGAATTACAAAAAAAAATTCGATAAAAAGTTATTGTAGAAGCTGATAGGCAAAGCATAGAAATAGAAGAATGGTGTGATTTTTGTTTATATGGAAAAGAAAAAAAAAGTTTATGCATAAATTGTGGATCGTGTTTCTCAGAATTTGTGATATGTATGTATATGTTCAAAATTTGTCCACAAAACAAGTATGTTTATTTGGGGAATTTTCACTGAGGACTGGGTTGTGCAATTTGGATTCTGAATACAAATTCCGTGACGGAATTTATTATTGAGGGTCCAAATTCCACTTAAAAGTTGAATTTGGTTTTTGTGAATTTTGCAAGAAGAAAACAGAATGTATTTTTAAATAGCCAGTTTTCTAAAATCTTGCATCAAATGATATTGGTGGATTAAATTTTTCCTTGGCTAGTTTTGCCATAATATGGTTACTAGTGTTAACATTTATCGAACACTGTCAAAATAAACGCCAATTCACAAGATATAACATGTTATTGTTATTATTATTATTATTATTATTATTAACCAAAAATTTTAAGTAATTTGATGAATTATGATGTAAAAGTTGCATGCTGAAAACGTTTCAATTCGTTTTCATTTGAAATAGAGCAAATAACAAGATGCATAAATTTGTGACGAGATGATATTTTGTTGCAAATTTGCTAGTGACGAGTCTAGCAGTCTAGCCGTCACATTAAGATGTTCTATATACATTAATGGCACACATATTTACTATGGATATATATCTCTTGGTATTGATGGTTGAGTTAATAAGTACTAGTGATACTCTTTATGTTCTGATGAGTTTTTTTTCGGTGAAAAGTAGTTATCGGTTGCAATAACGACACCCTGGGCACCTGAAAAATGCTCCCTATCGAGTAAATCCGTACAAATGACTTTACATGCATTGTGAATGTGAGTTATTTCAATTTTTTTCTTTTCTCAATTGAATTTGACACCATGTTTTAATCATTCATTTTCACTTGTCTCTTTAAATTTCTTTGTCGTACGGACATAATCGCATATGACATTTTCATTTTTGGATTGTGTAAAATTTCGCTCGAACGGTTTGTGTGCTCTTCACGTAAAGAGAAATTCGGACATTTGGTAGATGATTGTTTCAAGTGCACTTGGTTTACTCAATAGAATGAGATGATTAAATAATACTACTTCATGGATATAACCTAAAATGCTTACATTGTTTAATGTATCTAAAATGCTTTATGGTGGAAAGCTGACATGCATTATTGTGGATTAATGTTACTTTTCTGCTGTCATTGTATTTAATTCATTTATTAATATATTTCTTATTTGAATCAAATTGTACTTTCTACTCCCCACAAATACTCATACTACCAAGGTAGCGAATATATAAAATTTGTGGCTCTTGGTTTACTCATTACAATGAGAGAATCCCTATATACAAATTCAATCAATATGTCATTCATAAGATATCATCAAGTAATTTCATAGATCTAGTGTTTGCATCTGTGAGACTAGATGATTGTCTTTTCGGTACTAAATAATGATTTTAAATTTTACATTATGAATGAACGCTGCTTTTTAAATTGTTTCAGGACAGAAAGTTAGCAACAACAAATGACATATGCTTCAATCTTCATGCTACAATTTTGTAATAAATGGAAGAAGGGTTATGTGTCTAGGACACCGTTGTTTAAATCAAGGCTAGTAGTCAAGAAGTTATTCCTGACACACTATTGTCTTGATTAATGTTTGTAAGTATCAATTTAAATTGAAAAAAGGGTATGTGTTGTTTCACATGTTTGGTTTAGTCGTTATGTTCAACTTTTGTTGATAGCAGTTTGCCTCAAAAATTGCCATAACTACTTAATTGTAACTGACCATTAAAAACTGTTGTCTGAAGTAAAAAAAAAAGTCGGTTGCTGAATTTGTGGAAACTGGGACATAAGGTATTACAATTGACTAATTACAAACAAAAGAATTTAATCAAATGTACGGGGAGTTTGAAACATTTCAAACAAGAATAATGGTGATTTCTTTTTGGTCGTTAATAAGAATATTTAGAACAATACGATTATTCTGTTCAAGGGAAAGAACTATGAACATATTCATAGGCAAATGAATTGGAATGAGAGATCAACAAGTTTCTCAAGACCTATAATTTGTTCGCTTCAGAGTTAAATTGATTGTAAAATGTATTAGGGTTATTCAGATATTGTTAAAATGATACAAAGAAGAAGCTGATGAAGCTAAATTCATACAAAAGGTTAGCGTAACTGTCTTCTTTGCCTTGTTAAGAAATCCTTTAGATTTTTCTAATCTAGTGCTTCTTTCCTAAATGGTTAGAGTAAAAGATCGTACTTAATCTATTTTCCAATAATTTTAGGTCAAATGCTTCAAGACCCGTTTGAAATTGGTTCAAAAAACCCGATGTCACCCTCAACTCTCAAAATGACCAGTTACCCTTCTCAGCTTGGTAAAAAGGATCAGTTACCCCCCTTAACTTGGTAAAAATGCACCGGTTTGCCCCTTCAATGCCACGTGTCAATTTCTGGTTAAAGAGAGAAATCAGAAAAATGACATATTTGAAAAGTCAAATCAACCAGATTTTGACACGTAGCATTGAGTGGGCTAACTGGTGCATTTTTACCAAGTTAAGGGGTAACTGGTCCTTTTTGTCAAATTGAGGGGGATGACTGGTCATTTTGAAAGTTGAGGGTGACATCGGGTTTTCTGAACCAATTTCAGGAGAGTCTTAATGTATTAGACCATAATTTTATTAAATGAGCTGTTCATGATTTCATGTTAGCAAATTATGATATAAAAAGACGAAAATCTTAATAAAATCTTTAAACATGAATTGTCTGCACGAAAGCCTATTACCAATCGATACAATAAAGTGCTAATCCAAAAATTTTTTCAACCAACAAGAAATATATATAAATAAGGATGGTTAGGATTTTTTTAGTAAGAAAGACCGGCTTTTCTCTTACGTAGGAAAGATAATCACAGACAATCGAATTGAATTTCTGATTATAAACACACGTGTGAAAATCTGATGATGTAATAATTACTTTTTTACAATGTGAAAAGTTGATGACGTAACAATTAATTTTTTACCGTGTTTTAAAAATTCTCGGCTACATGCACTTTAGACAGCCGCTTAGGCTGATTTTAAAAAACGCGAAAAATATTAACATAAAAATGCTTGTTTAGGTCGGTCTAACTTGACATTCAATCCCGCCTAGCCTAGCCTGTTCCCTATCCCAATTTTTAAAACACATTATTTGTCTGCATGCTTCAACCTTGGAACTTAATTGTCTATGTCGGATCTGCCCCTCATGTAAATAATAATTTTCAATTGAAATTTCTATTAAGATAAAAAAAACTGAAATAAGACATGTTGTAGTGAAGAATAAAACATTTTTTTGTACGTCTGAAATTGTTAAGGTGAAAATTATCAAAAGAAAACGATAATTTTAAATTATGATAAATGCAATTTTATGTAAATATTTTTTTAATTTGTAATTGCTCTTGTATTTTTTTTTTGAAATATGAATTTTTTTGAAAGAGATTGAATTTCGAATCCAAGTTCTCCCATTTCTCATTTTGAGGGGTGTAACAATTGAGCTACATCCAATCGATAATTGCTCTTGTATTTAACTATAAGTTATTTGAATTTGAAATATCTAAAAAATACTATTAACAACTAACCTAAAATTTATTATTTTTAAACAATATTTTATATATATTCTAAAAAAAATCAGCCAATGAAAACATTTCCATACAATTCCTTTATTTTTTCTGTTTTCACCATGAGATGATTTTGGATATGTCCCAATTACGGGCAGCACCTTTAAGCCATGTCCACATTCAAAATAATCTTTGATCGTCAATTTACAAGTGCCTCGAAAGACATGATGGTTGGTTTCGAGATTTAAGGTTGCTCTATACACATCCACAGAGTACGATCCCTGGTAAATACTTAAGAATGGACTAGTCCCTACCACTAGACCTTAACATTGAAGTTACAATCCCTTTATTTTTAATTCTTTCTTAATTTGTAGAAAAGTAACTTAAAAAATACTAATACAAATCAAAATGCAACATTAAGGTTGATTTCTTAATGTCACTTGATTTGTAACATTTTTTCCTATTGTTCTTTATTTTGAAAATATCTTTGTAGTTCGCTAACTTTAAATTTTGCATTAGTTTTCTCTTGAATGACACA
>CATIWQ010075370.1:0-19111 GCA_949673415.1 Euphorbia schlechtendalii | reverse complement strand
CAATGTCCTCATTGTGAGACATTATAAAAATTAAAACTAAACAAATAACTAACTAGTCTAAAAATTATTGAGAAAGATAAAGTAAGAAAAGAATAAACCCAACCTATTGAGAAGGAGAATCCAGGGCCCATGTTGCAATCGCGATGGCCTGTCACGATCGTGATTTCCTTCAAAAAAAAGAACAAAAGGTTTTGTTATATAACGTCATGAGCGTGAGATGTATGTTGCAGTCGTGAACTTCTTTAATTCTTCAAATTCGTCAAATTTTAGACTTTGTACCTAGAAAAACTTAGAAAACAAACGTATTAAATATAATCACCTTCCCCGGACAATTCGATCTCTAGAACGCACTTGCCTTCCCAGGCAACGGCACCAAAAACTTATTCGCCACTTTTCTACTGATAAGTTTAATAACTTTTACGTGAAGAGTTTGGCTAAATATCAATGTCACCAAAAACTTGTTCACGTGAAGTATCGGTGTTGTCAATACCCCTTATCAAATAGAAAAATGATGATAACTGCAAGTATACAGTAGCGATGTAGTTTTAAAAGATATCGATCACACAGGGAAGGACTAGCTCAAAAGATGAATGGAACAAAAGAAAAATAAAATAGATTATTTACGTGTGTAGGATTGGAATGATGGATGGATAGATAAATGCATGAAAGATTGGAAAAGTTAAAAGTATAAAGATAATCCCTACGAACAAGTATAAGAAAGAAATCATGCAAGGTCATCAAAGATATTATGTTCACTAGATTAATTTAACATACTCGGTTCTAGGCACTCAGAAATTCAATTATTCCGCTTAGAGCAACACATGAAATAACTTTTCTAAACATACGCAAACGAATTAAGTCAAATATATAAACTTGGATAACATCAATACTATTCTTAGTACGGATCGCTCTCACATAGCCATATTTAGCAAGTTACCATTCCAAAAATGTTGGCTCACTAAACAGCGTTATATCACAGATCCAGTGATTATACACCAAATTATTAACCCCGAAACTACTTTTAAAATTAACGCCAACTCATATAACTTGATTAACATAAAAGACTTAGCACGAATTACGCATTATGACACATAGACATAGATCGAATTACGCAATATAACACATAGACATATCATAAACTTTGTAATAGAAAGTATAAGTAGAAAGCAAAGCAAAGTCGTAAGGTACACAAGTGAAAGCTAAAGTTGATCAAACCGTATCCACTCTTAAATGGGAGTCGTCAATTCCAAAATTCCTACATCTACTTTGAATTCGATCTCGGCCCGTACAGAACCTCCGCTAGGATTCTATTTTTGCGAATATCGAATAAACAAATGTTGAAGAGCGAAAACTTTTATTGATAAGTGATTTGCAATTACACTTATACAATAATCACTTGAATATATAGAGAAATCTAGTGATCGAAATAAGGATTTGAATCACTTATACATTTTCTCGCTAACGCTCATGAACGTAGCAAAAACTAGACATTTTTACTCTCTATCTATGCACACACTATGCACTATTTTTCCACCCCTTTATTCTACACTCCAATGCCACCCAATGCACGAAATTGTTGAGGATTTGGAGCTCTATTTATAGAGTCCAAAGTGTTGCGTCTATCCAAATGAAGAGTTATATCCATTGGTGAAAGATTGCATCTCTTCAATGTGATTGGTTGAGAGGCTTTGATTTAATCCATAATGGATGGCACCCTTTTATGATTGGTTAACTCCTAATAAGTGTCTTTTCATTGGTAGTTGATGGAGGTTGATCATGCTTATCTGGCGGTTGGTAGTTAAGAAGATAATACCAGAAAACCTTCCATGTCATGACCGCGATGTACATGTCACAACCGTGAACCTTTGATTGGTAGATTTTTGTTTCTGAAGTGAACGGGTCACGATCGCGAGGTATTGTCGCGACCGTGAATTGAGTTTTCTTCAGAAATCTCCTTGTAACTTCACCAATCTTCGACAGCTTCGATCCTAAGCCAAATCTTTATGTTCCACGCATCTTTTTGCACCTTTTTCACTCTTTTTTCATAGAATTCCACTTTAGCTCATTTTACTCAAAAGATTTACCTAGTATCTGCATTTGTATAAAAAACAACTACATACCACATGAAATCTTTGATATGAAGTATAAAAATGACTAAAACTATAGTGTTTATTGTGTAAAATTATTATGATAATAAGTGTAATCATACACTTATCAAATACCAGGTTCATTAGCATTGTTAATGAACTAAAGAGGCTTGGAAAGGTGTTCAGTGAGGAAGAGCTCATCAAGAAGATTCTTCGTACTCTTATAGTAGAGTGGGATTCTAAGAAGAGTGCTATCTAGGAGGCTCATGATCTTATGACCTACAGCTATGATGAGCTGATAGGCACCTTGCTAACTCGTAAGATGTCTCTGAGGAAATACTTAGCTGATTCCAAGAGGAATTAGGGCAAGGTGGGAAAAGCCATTGTCCTTAATGTAGATTCAACAGATGAGTCCACTAGTTGGGACTCTGATGAGCAAATAGCCCTTCTGACCAAGCATTTCAAATGCTTCATTAAGAAGGATGAGAAGTTCAACAACAAGAAGAAGTTTCTCGGTAAAATCAAGTCAACTCAGTATTAGCATGGAGCCGAGGAAGGATCGAAGAAGGATCACATCAAAGATATCAAGTGCTTCGGGTGTGGAGAGAAAGGCCACATCCAGTCTAGCTGTCCAAAGATGAAGAAAGACATGATCAAGAAGAGATTCTCCAAAAAAATGAGGCACTTGCTGCCACTTGGAGCGACTCAGAAAATCTTCATCATCTGATGAAGAAGCTATTGATTCAGCCAATCTCTGCTTGATAGTGATCGAAGATAGAGGCGAAGGCTCAGCATCTACCTCCAGTAGAGATCATTCAACTATCAACTCTGAAGCAGAGTAAGATAAAGGAAAAGCTCCTCAAGCTGAGGTACACCTTGACATTCCTTTATCTATGGAAGAATTCATCCAGGCTCTTTTTGTTGTCATGAAGTTGACTAATAAATCAATGAAAAACATCAAAGAGATAGTGAGGAGAAGTGACGATCTTGAAGATACTAATGTTTCCTTATCACTTGACATCCACTTTCTTTAAGAAAAAGATGAGTATCAAGAGTGTTCTATCAATAAGCTCACTAAGCAATTAGATGAGTTGACTGCTGAGATAACAGCTCTAAAGAAGAAAGAGGTTCCTCCTCCAGCCAACGATCAAACTCAGAGTAATAAAACTAGCAATTCTAAGAGGAAGAATTCTTCTAAACAGAAGAACCAAGCCAGCCCAAACCAAAAATTGTGTGCGGTTTTTGTGGGAAAGTTAGACATGTCACAGTTATGTGTCGGCATAAAAATGGTTATTATGACGAGTACAATTGGAGAAACTTAAGCACTTCTAATAAAGGAGGACCCAGCTCGAAAGTATGGGTACCTAAGAAAATGTAATTGTTTTGTAGGTGAGCCTTAGATCCGCTGATGACTCTTGAAATGTGGTATTTGGATAGTGGATGCTCATATGATGGGAGATGAAGGTTAATTCATCTTATTGGAGCGTAAAAGAAATGGAAGTGTCAGTTTGGAGATAACCAGAAAGGCAAGATTGTTGGCTGTGGCACTATTAGTGTTTCTCCCTCAATCGAAGAGGTTTCTCTTATCAAAGGTCTGAAGTTCAATCCGCTCAGTTTAGCCCAGCTCTGTGACAAAGGCAGAAAGGTTATAGTCGACTCAGTAGGATGCTCAGTAATTAACTGTAAGACTAACTCAACTATACTCTTTGCTCCTAGGATCAATAATATTTATATGATTGATTTATCCCCTAGCTCTACTAACGTTTATCTTGTATCTAAGGAGGATAATTTGTGGCTTTAGCACAGAATTTTGGGTCATATTAGTATTAACATTCTATCCAATTTGTCCAAAAAGCAATTAGTTGTGGGGTTACCCAGTATCAGCTTTGAAAAGGAAAAACTCTGCTCTGCTTCTCAGCTTGGTAAGTAAGGTAAGAAATCATTTAGATCAGTAAATCATGTGGTAACTAAGCGATCTTTGGAGTTACTTTTGTTGGATCTTTTTAGCCTAGTTCAGCCAATGAGCTTGGGTGGCAAGAGGTTCACTCTAGTGGTAGTAGATGACTTCACGAGATTCACATGGGTAGTCTTGCTGAGTAGCAAAGACAAGACTTATGAATCTTTTATAAAGCTCAGTAACCGAACAATGAACGAAATAGGACATAAAATTTGTAGAATTCGAAGTGATCATGGATGTGAATTGAAGAATTTACATTTCAAAGAATTATTTTTCAGCGCATGGCATTGACCACAACTTCTCTTCTCCTTATACACCTCAACAAAATGGGGTTGTAGAAAGGAAGAATAGGTTTATAGTTGAGATGGTTCGGTCCATGCTGAGTGATAACAATCCACCAAAATACTTTTGGGGAGAAGCTGTTAACATAGCCTATTATATCTTGAATTGGGTTTTAATTCATACAATTCTTAAGAAGACACCCTATGAGCTTTGGCGAGGGTGCAAGCCTAAGATTGGTCATCTCAGATCTTTTGGTTGTAAGTGCTATATTCTCAACACCAATGAGCAATTAGGAAAGTTTGATCCTAAGTTTGATGAAGGTATCTTTCTGGGATACTCAACTAACAGTAGGGCATATAGAATATATGTCAAGCGAACCAGCCTATTAGAGGAGTCTATGCATGTAGATTTCAATGAAACTAACATTGTAGAAAGACGTCTATCTGATGAAGATGAAGGAGTGCCCCAGCAAGCAGATCCACTCAGTATGCCACTCTTTGTGCTACCCATCCTAGCACAGCAACTTGAAGATGAGGAAGTCAAAGATGATGATGATATTTTAATCAACTTCAATGATGGCGAAGATCAACCTCCACCTTATCTACCCATTGTTGATCTTCTAGCAGTTGATCCGATTCTTCCAAGAGAGATTAGAGTTCATCGTAACCATCCGCTAGATAATATAGTTGATGATGTTCATAATCCAATGAAGACACGAGGTCAACTAATCAAGATGATGAGTCATCCAACCTTCATTTCATTTATTGAACTCAAGAAATTTGAAAATGCAAAAGGAGATGACTATTGGATGATCGCAATGCAATAAGAGCTAGATCAGTTTAAGCGTAATGATGTTTGGGATCTATTTCCTAAGCCTAAAGGAAAATCAATCATCGAAACCAAATGGGTTTTCATGAATAAGTTAGATGAAGATGGCTCTGCTATCAGAAATAAAGCTAGGCTTGTTGCGCAAGGCTACAATCAGTAAAAAGGCATCGATTATGATGAGACTTATGCTCAGTAGCCCGGCTTGAAGCAATTCGAATCCTGTGTGCTTTTGCATACTATATAAATTTCAAATTATTTCAAATGGATGTTAAGAGCGCATTCCTGAATGGATTCATTCAAGAAGATGTGTATGTTCACCAACCTCCTGGTTTGAAGATCCGAAGATCCTAAGCATGCTTTCAAATTAAAGAAAGCTCTCTATGGATTGAAGTAGGCTCCTAGGGCTTGGTATGAGAGGTTGACCAATTTCTTGATCAGCAAAGGCTATGAAAGAGGAAAAGTAGATACGACTCTATTTATCAAGTGAAGAAAGGAAAATGTGTTGATAGTCCAGATATATGTTGATGATATCATATTTGGAGCAACTAATGAAAAGCTATGCAAGGAGTTCAGCAAGCAGATGAAGAGCGAATTCGAAATGTCTATGATGGGAGAGCTCGATTTCTTCCTTGGTATTTAAATCAAGTAAACTGAAGATGGAATTTTCATCAATCAAACTATGTATGCTAGAGAAGTTCTGAAGAAGTTTGATATGGAACATTCGAAGCCAATGTCCACTCCCATGGCCACTGATACTAACCTGAGTAAAAGTTGGAAATCTTGTGGACAGTAAGTTCTACAGAGGAATCATATGCTCTCTTCTTTATATCACCGCTAGTAGGCCAGACATTCAGTATGCTGTATGCTACTACGCTCGATATCAAGGTGACCTCAGAGAATCTCATTTAGCTACTGTGAAGAGAATTCTTCGATACTTGCAAAGCTCAATTGAAGTAGGTTTGTGGTATCCTAACAAGTCAGATTTCACTCCTAAATAGATGATGATTATGGTAGAGATAAGCTCGACATGAAAAGTACAACAGGATGATGTCATTTCCTTGGAGAGTATCTTATCTCGTAGTATAGTAAGAAGCAAACTTTTGTCACGCTAAGTACAGTAGAAGCTGAGTACATGGTCGTAGGAAGTTGCATTGCATAACTGCTATGGATTAAGCAGAAACTGGATGATTATGGTATAAATTCAAAATGTCTTGAAGTTATATATGATAACAAGAGTGCAATTGACCTATCCAAAAATCCAGTTTAGCATGGCAGAATGAAGCCTGTTAATATCAGACATCACTTCATTATAGATCATGTGCTACGAGGAGATGTCAAGCTAGAGTATGTTCCTTCAGAGCAACAGCGCGCTGATATCTTCACCATACCATTGCCAAAGGAGCAATTTAGTGTTCTAATGTAGTTAATTGGAATGGCAAATCCGCATTGAAGAAGAAGAAGGAAAATAAAATTCTCAAAATTTTGCTAAGTGTTGTAGATCAAGCCTTGAGAAGACACGTGGATAACACCATCTAAATTTTAAAGTAATAGTGTGAGGAACAGTTTCGCAGTTAAATTCAAGCTCTATGTATTTAAAAATACTACGAAGTGGAAGCTTTTTTTTTATCAAAACTCACCGTTTTACTGAGGCGGTTAATCTATTTCCAATCTCAACATTCATTTTCATCATGGATTGTGGAAGTGCCACGTACCCCTAAGACATAATGTTGTCTATATAAGATGAATAGTTGAAGAGAGAAGTTTCACTTACATTATGTGAATTTTGAATCCTAAAGCATTTGAACCCTAATTTCCTCCTCTCTTTTAAATATCTTAAAATCTCTCTCAAATGGCGATTACCAGAACTACCTTAAGGCTCTGTGCCACCACTTCCCTAAAAATCATCATAAATGTTATGGGAAATACCAAGAAATTGACCCTAGAAGAAGGAACCCTTTTCACTAAGGTGGATTGGGCAGATAATCTAGAATTTGGACCGGTCTACGAGGTAGACTATGAGGGGTTACTGAAGAACAAGATTATGCACCAAACCATCAAGTAGCAACACCCTCAGCTCTTTCCTGAAGATGGAAGGGTTAGCTATATTAGGGGTGATTAGGGCTTTCTACTCTAACCTCTACACCATTCAGGGGGTTTAACGATGTATTGATGATAGAGTTTAGAGGAAAATCAACCTTAATTTGTTCTCGGCTAATAGGGAGCATTCTCAACATGCCTAACAAAAGCACTCAGCTCTGCAAGATTAGAAATGAGGATGCCGTAGACATTCCAGAGGATTGGGTGCTCCAATTAAACTATGTATCAGGGGAGCTTGCAGCAAGTAGAATGAGCTGGACCACTAGAGCTTGCTACTAGCTGGTGGTGAAGTTGTTGCCGCTACCAAAAACTAGGTCTGTGACTAGCTACACCTATTTCGAAAGATGTATAGTCTGCCATTAGGTAGAGGGTAAGAAGCTAAACTGGCTAGTGGTGATTCTTCACCATTTGACCAAGCTGACTAATGTCTATCACTATGGTTACCTCATAACCGAGTTGATGAGGGTAGCGAAAGTGAACATCACTCAGTTTTTGGGGGAGTCGGGTGACATAGTACCTGTGAAGAAGAGATTCGACATGTCTCACTTCAACAAGCTAGTTCACAACTAGGTACATACTAGGTAAAATAAGGCACAACAAAAGCGCAAGCTCAAGTGCGTACCGACAATAGTACCGATGGAAATCCTAAAGGAGGATGAAGATGGCTTCATGTTAGACTTTGAGGATAGCGAGGACTCAAACAAATAGCCTATCTCCAGCATCCTAGAGTAAGTCACTACCACCACTTGCTCTCCCAAGCAAAAGGCTATTTCCTCAAAGGCCAAGGGGAAGAGCCTTGCAAAATCCAAAGCTGATGAGGCCCCTACTCAGTCTTAGCATCAAAGGAGGAAAATGAAAGCCAAAATCTGCACCCAAAGAGAAGCAGAGGCCAAACTTCATGCTGAGCAGCAGGCGAAGGAAAAAGAAGACGTGACTGAGGCTGATGTGTCCCTGGGCCAAAGAAAGCGCAAAATGGTGTTCTCAAAGGATATTGAGGAGTAGGGCAAGGCCAAGAAGTCTAAAGAAGAGGACACTCTAAGTCCTAATGCTATAGCTAAAGTACAAAACGTTTTTCCAAAGTTCAGGGCACTCGACACAAGCGTTCTACCACCAACAAGCCCTTGTAAAAGAATGTGCCGGTTATGAGCAGTGAGGAGGATGTTGGAGAAACCTTTTCCCTCCATCATGAAGAGTCTAATCTTCCTGATCCCAACATCCTTGTACCCTCTTTCACTCAAACTAAGGAACCCTTTACTCAGTTTGAGCAATCTCAAGCTAGTCCATCCTTGGACCAAATAGCTAACTAAGAGGTTCCTCTAAATCCTACCCCCATTTCTTCTGTAAATCCTCAAATCCCTTCTTCTCTTGTAAACTCTTCTATTCCCCTAGTTTTTACTCTTGTAGAAATTGAAACACAACTGTAAATTCTCCTCGTACTTCAAATATTGTACATTCTCCTATTCATATTCCTTCCTCTCCTATCAATAACCAAAACTCTCCTATTCATATTTCTTCTCCTACCAAAAGCCATGATTCTTTTCTCCTAACCCTTCTCCAGTACATATTACTTCAACCTCTTCTTCTCTGTACAAACCCAAACACAAACTCTTTCATGTACATTCCTTGTACCTTCTATTCTACTCAAGAAAACCATTCCCCCTATTTCTCCAATTACAAATTCTTCTGAACCAACCCCTTCTTCAAACCTAGCTTCTACCCCTCTAGTTAAGGAAGTTCCTAATGCTGAGAACTCCACTCAGCAAGGAAAAGTAAGTGGTTAGGATACTGAGGTAAATTTTATAGCCCGTGAAGTACCTGAACCCAGCAGAGAGCTAGTTCGTGAGAACTTGGCTAACTCATCTATCTTGGCAAAGATTAGAGAGTTAGCGAGGAAGAAATTCCCAGCACTCAAAAATAATGCTGAGTTAGATGGAGTAGTAAGCAATTTGTTGCTTGTTGAGGATTTGATGGGCTTGTCCTCCAAACCCAAGGTAAAATTACTTGAGTTCGAATAGCACACAAATTTGCCAACTAAATCAATATACTTCGAGGAGTTTGAAAAGATTCAAGGTAGCTTGTTTATTATTCAAAATCACTTGGCAAAAGAGAGTGCTAAGAGCTTGGTGGACAAGATGTCTCTAATCCTAATCGATTTGATGGATTCTGCAGCCCAGCTTGGGGCAGCAATCACTACTATTCCCATGTACTACAATGGCTAACGCTATTGCAGGAAAGATTATGGGTAGTGTGGATGCTGCTACTAAGCAGTTGAGTCTATTGAGTACCAACATGGCAACTCAAGTGACACAGATTCAAAAACTTGGTAAGGAGCAGGTTAAAATAAAGAAGCTCACCGACCGCCAAATTGAGAACATCCTCAAGGAGGTAGAAACTACAAAGGATAAGGCACCTATGATCAACCTTGACTCTCTCCACACCAAATTGGACTCTATCCAATGAGAAGTCAATGAGCACACAGACACTAAGATCTCTTCATCCCTAAAATTCCTTATCACAAAAATGGGGAAGATCTTTCCAAAAATGCCTACTCCAAGTCTCCCTCCTTCTTTTGAATCTTGATGTCTTGAGACCGGCATGACCATTCACAACAAATTGAATGTCATCAAGTCGAAGGTAGAAGACTTGCAAAAGAACATTAGAACTCTGATGAGAATGGGCGAATTGGATGCTAAAGACATTGATTACACTACAAAGTATATATCATCTATTAGACCCAAGGTTCTTAACATTGAAACGCAACTAAAGATCGCACCGACTCCAATGGACTTCAGAGCCTTACTCCAATGCTTTCAACAATTTGCATGTCAAGGATTTGATCAAATTGCACACCTCTCCAGATGTCACCATCTTCTTCTCAGCGAGCTTAATGATCAAGACTTCCTTACCTCTAAGGGTAAAGAGCATTTGGAGTAAGATATTTCCCCACAAATCATCGGTTAGCAATAGAACATCCAAGCTGCCCTCGACACTTTTAACCTTCGCTATGAACAAATTGTACAAGGTCAGATAGCAAAGGGGGAGAAGGTAACTAAAGATGCTCCCCAAACGATGAATCTCAACAAGGGATCTCTTCCAAGGCGACCTTATCCTCCACCTCCTCAATAGCAACATCCAAAGGCTAATCAAGATAAGATTGATGGTTCTTCCTCCTTAGTACATAGAAAATAAGCCATGTACCTTGTAGTTAGAAATTGTAATAGAAATTAACCTTGTAATCTTAGTTTAGGACATAAGTAATGTATTGACTAAGTCATTTTTTTAATCAATAGAAATTACAAGTTCATACCTCAAATTAAGATCTTATTAACTTTAAATTATTTGATGCATGTATGTTTCTGCTGCGTGTTTACTGATGCATGAACTCATACAGAGACCAACCTTAAAGAAAAGTTTAAGTAAGACAAAGTCTTAAAGTGAAGAAAAATCCTCTAAGTATGGGGGAGCTGAGCAGCTTGAAGAGACTCACTCAGTATGGATGAGTTCAAGTTGACTAAGAAAAGTCACTCAGCATAAGGGAGTCTTACATCTATTTCCAGGTATTTATGATATTCCTAGACTACTTATTCAATTAACTTCTTCTACTACCTAGTTTGCTATCTGTCCAAAATGGGGGAGATTGTAGAACCCAAGTTAATAGTACCTCACAGTACTTAAACATTTTGGAAATAGCAAACTGACTAGGATAGTGAAATTAATTGAGTACTAAGAATACTCTTAATTAATGAAGGCGACTTGAGTTTGTTTAAGGGAAAACAACTCATTTTGCTGAGTAATTAATTAAGTTATGACTTAGAGTAGGAAAAGCCGAGTCTGTGCTGAGTACTATGTAAATTAGAAGAATATCAACTCAGTTGTGTTGAGTTTGATTTTAATGATTAAAAGTTGTATTCATTGACACTTGGAGAGTTAAATGACACATGTGCTACTAACATCTTCTGTGAAAAACTGAATATTCCTTTGATGCTTTTTAGATTAAAAAGCGTTGAAATTTAATGAAGATTTCCAGTTGTCCTCACAATTTAAAAGGTGTTAGTACGGAATGTCAGAGATTCCTCACTAAAGTCCAAGATAAAAGTAATCCTTTGACATGCGCCATTTTTCTCTGTGTCGTCTCGTGTCTCTGCTAACGTCAGCAACATCAACCAATCTCAAGATTTCACGTTTCACTTAGCACGCCTCTCTCTCAAACTATTTTGCTTGAAGATAAATGAGAATTTCTCAACGGGATTTTATCGCGTCAAAATGTTTAAATTTCTATTTTTAAACGTCATGGAATCTGTCTCTAACGGGAAGATTCGAATGATATTAAGAGAAGAGAAATTCAAGAACTGCAAGGATGAAAAATTTGCAACGGCTACTTCATAAAGCTTCAAGTATAAATAGACGATTGAAGCAGACGTTCAAACTTGGTGAATCACCTCGAATTTCTTTAAGAGCTAAAACTCTACTAAATTACTCACAGCTTCAAGAAATTCCAAATTCAAGCAATAAAAAAACAATCATTTCAAATTAGTTTTTATTAGAGAGAATCAAATATTTAAATTAACATTGTAAGGATTCAACCTTTTTATAAGTTGAATTCAGTCTGCACTTTCATTTAAAATCTAAGTGTCAGTTTGGGAAGGGTACCCAAACTGAGTTGAGTTGTAGTTAGAATGAAAGGTACTTTCTGTAAAAACTATGTCAACTCGCTGTAAGGGCTACTCTGCCTAAGTATGGAATGAACACTAGTGGATTAAAGCTCGGAGAAGGAATCCGAGGACTGGAGGTAGGCTCGGGGATGAACAAGGATAAAATTAGGTGTTGAAGTTCTAAACATAAGCTTTAGCTTTTATTTTGTTCAACTCATTCATCATTCTTTCTATGGTTAAGTGTTTTTGCTTGAAAAATCGATCTGGCCTTAGTAGAGTACTCAGCAAGAGATTGAAGATAAACTATACCAGTGAAGTTGAGCAGTTTATAAGTTTTTAGACCAACTCAGCATGCATCTAAAAACTTAACTTGGTTAAATAATTTTTTATAAATCGTAAAAAGTAACCAAGATTCGCATTCACCCCCCCTCTGCGGTTGTTTACAAGCTGTCTAAGCATCAACAAAATACATGTTAGAATACACTCATTAAGGGAATTAAAATTATTCCTGGATAATAGGTCCCACCCTTTGCCATGTGATCACTTTCATTATATAAAATGAGCAACATATCTGTAAATAAAATGAATTATTTTATTCTAAAATAAGAATTTTTAACCATCGATATTTTAATTGGGCTACACGGGCCTCATCAAAATTAAATAGAGCATACGCGTAAATATTCATGTTGTTCTATATCTCTTCTATTAACCTTTGTGGATGTAGGTAGATTAAATTAGATGTATGCCTAGGATTTTATTTTCTTCGAATATTGCAAATATTTTAAAGAAATGTAATTAATAGATTAGGCGGGCGGTTGCATCTCCCGATATTTTGTAATTTTTAATCTTTATTTTTTCGCATTTACTTATCACTTTATGTATGGATTTACTACTTTCTACTTGCGCATAAAATCATACATTGCAAACTCAAAAATGACATAAGTTCGAATATGCACAATTAAGAAATGCGGTTTTCTATAGATGTAATATAATGTGATCCAACAAGAAGTAAGCAACTTATCTCGAACTCGAATTTCTATGTCTTAATGGGCCATCCTCTAGATGTTAAGCCTCATAATTAATTCTGGAAAAGCTAATCCAGGTGGCAACTCTACACTACAAGACAGCGATTTCGGGTTTTGACAATCTAAATCGATTCATTTTCTCTTTCGAACCTTTCGGGTCCTAGACCCAACATTTTATTTTCACAAAAACCCCTCGGTGGACCGTGCCTCTCATCGTAGCGCACTCTCGGCCCATCGCTTCCGTGTCGTCCGCTCACAATGGTGACTCCGCTGGGGATTTTTTTCTAAAACCTCTTTTTCAAAAAGATTTTAGATCTTAGATAAGTGCCTAAAATTGTTAATCACATTATACCGTATTTCCTTAATTATGAAATATTCATAATATCGCATTGTAATAGAGGGATTAGCTTGTAAGTCTAAGGTACCATATTACAACTTACTCTTGTACTCATCTGCCTCCTTGAGAAAAGATAATACTTGAGAGAGTAGAGCACTTGTTGCCATATCGCATGTACCTCCCTCGTTAAAACCCATTTAGGGAGAGGCTTGGAGTGTATTTTAGTGCAACAAGAACCTTTTACATCTGCAACCCAAAAGCAAACCTCACATAGGTACTCCATAGGCATTTTCCCTAGGGTGTTACCCAATAAATGATCATGCATTATATTTTTCTTGCAGGTGTGCTCCTTAGTACCCTTGTGGTACTAAGATGAACCAAACTTAGGATAGAGACTAGCTAAAAACCCTATCTGCGAGAGTTGTATGGTTGGAAGTTTTGACGTTGCATGCTATGTGCTACGTGTTTACTGCTTTTAATGTATCACTATACAAATGTCCTGCTAACCACAAATCTTAGTGCAGACACTTGAACGCACACACTCATAATGTTAAAATGATATAACGTAGCATCTTCTCATCATCATGATACCAAATTAGTGTCACATACACTTACGATTATATGATAGTCGAGATTGTGTCACCCTAGGATAACATGAACCAATTAGAGTCATTGAGCATCATTTATCCCTTTTTCAGTGAGATATCTATTTGACTTTCGACTCTTAGCTAGCACGAGGTGAACATACCCTCATTTTTGCGGGATGTCCACTCGACGTCCAACCCTTAACCCTTTTAGGGTGAACGTACCTTTATGCCCAATTTATTGCGTGATATCCACTTGATAACCGAAACTTAGCCATAAGGGGCGATAACATATCCCACACATTTTTTCCCACATAGCGTGATGTTCACATTGACATCCGAACCTAAGACCGCATGAGGTAAACTTATTTCACAAGTCTCACCTTACTAATATTCAAGGGTATAAGCTTAATACCCGAACCATTCACCCACACAGTGCAATGATTTGTGCATCACCGCATACCCTCAAAAAGTGGTGACCACACTAGCATCTGTAACTCCACCTTAATTGGGTAAAATAACCAAATCATTCATTTGATAGTTACATATGGTGGTTATTTTCATTTTATTTTAATTTTATCTGATTTCATCAGGGTATGTCACATTGCTTACCAGAAATCAAATTCGACCTCCTCATTCCATGAGATTTAGCCATAGTTTGAAATCTCAAATTATTGACCTATTACCACAAGGGTAACAGGGTCACCTCATTTACACCATTCATACTACGATGTCACACAGACATCGTACGAACCTCAAATCCACTCCCAGGGGCTGGATTTTCATTTTCACCTTTTTCATTTTATCTAACGACTAACCTGTTTATTTTAAATGGATTGACAAAGATATTATTTATTTAACATCAAGGCACATTAACCCCAAGTGAATGCAGCCATAACATTAACATCTCATGTATTTTTCACATCATCAATCGCATCACATATCTTACATGCATGGTTTGATCTTCTACTTGTGTTTCTTAGCTTGAAAAAAGCCTACTCACCGCTTGGTCCGCATTTCTCCGATCATGGCCAATCTGGAGGGAATTCCTCACACTGACTCAAGTGAAGACTCGAGTTCAGAATCATATTCAGTTCAACGTGCATCTTTCAATTTTAATAAAAAGGTCGATCCGTGAGATGAAGTTGCGGGGGAGGATCACCCCTTTCTTGCGGAATAAAATTCTCAACAGACACATCAATCTTCAATGAGCATCGAGATTGCAGCTGCCCTGAATGCCATTGCAAAAAGCAACAAACTGACATCGCTTATTCATCAACACATCGGGAGAGGTCAGCCTGAAGAGAGAATTCATGATGTGGTGTCCAACCCGGATGTCACCCTTAATATCGATGGACTGACTAGTCAGCCTAGAGCAAGTGGACTTCCTACCTCTCATATGATGCATTAAGCTCATAACATTGTTCCTATTGCCTTTTACCAATTCGGGGCTGGACAAAGTCAGTTGAATCAGAATCAGGCTCATATTGGTCAACTAGGATATATTTTATCAATCCTTTCCAACAATAATCTAATAATCAATTCTTCCCAGGATAGCCTGGTCAGTTAGTGATCGCACCAAGACCTTTTTATCAAGGAGTGGCTCAACAATCTATTCTTAATTGGAGTGCGCCATTTTCCTCACAGTTCCAGGCTATCCCCTCGCTGCCTAGTTTTATGGTAACTCCCACAAACTACCTTTCCCCAGGGGCAATATGGCTTTTATCTAGGCACTAGGAATTCTATTCTTTAGCAACCAGGCATGGCAGAATTATGGCAACAATTCTTGGCCACTCATTGTGGCCATCTAATGAACACATACCCTACACAACTGATAGTTAGGGATGAAGACAACTTGCCACTAAACTTTGCGTTACCACAGTTTGAGAAGTACGTGGATTCTGGAGATCCACGTGCTCATTTAACACATTGCCAAATAGTGATGAGGGAATTGAGGGTATGAGAGTGGATGATGGCTAAGCTTTTCATTGTCACCATGGGCCACCCGGTCAATTAATGGTACAGTTACCTTCAGTTGAATGCAGCTTCTGAATAGAACAGTCTTTCTCAAGCTATGATGGGGCATTATGGTTTCAACACTCAAATGGAAACCACAATGAAAAATCTGGAGGCTATAAGGCATAAGCAGGGCAAAAGCTTTAAATCTTACTATGAGTGTTGGATGGCCACATAGGTCAGGCTTCGAGCTCATTTAACCTTACTAGAGATGATAACCAAACTTCTTGATAGAGCACTACCATCATACAAAAACAAGTTCGGGTTTGATATTTTCTCCAGCTATCAAGAAGTGTTTGACATGGCAGAGAGGATGGAGCACTTCGAATCCATGGATGAATGACCGCAAGGTTTTGACTGTACTAATTTAGAGGGCTTATATTCGGTGATGATGCTAAAACCCTTGTTCCCCACCTTTCTACCGATAAGATAAAAGTTCAAAATACGAACAAGTGCTATCAATACCACTTATCAAATAGAAAAAGGGTGACCACTGCAAGTATACAATTTCGATGTAGTTTTAAAAGATATCGATCCCACAGGGAAGTAATTCGACTCTAAAGACCAACTAGAGTAACAGAACCAAGAAAATAAATATAGATAATTTATTGTTGTTGGTTGGTTGGGATATGATGGTAAATAAATAGTTAAATGTATAAATAGATTAGAGTAGAAGAAATCGGTATAGATTATCCCTACGAACAAGTATAGCAAAGAAAACATGCAAAATCATCAAAGATGTTACATACACTAGACTACTTTAACAGATTCGATTCTAGATACTTAGATATTCAATTATTCACCACAGAGCAACACATGAAATGACTTTTCTAAATCTAGTGCAAACGAATTAAGACGATTATATAAACTTGGATAACAATAGTAATATAATTAGTACGGGTCACTCTCACATAGCCATATTTAGCAAGTTACCATTCTAAAAATTTTGGCTCACTAAACAGCGTTATAATCACAGATCTAGTGATTATACATAATCTTGTTAACCCCGAAACTACTCTTAAAGTTAACTCAAAAGCATATAACTTGATTAATATAAAAGACTCAATACGAAATACACATTATGACACATAGACATATCATAAACTTCGAAATAAAAGTATAATTAGAAAGCAAAGCAAAGTTGTAAGGTATGCAAGTGAAAGCTAAAGTTGATCAAACCGTGTCCACTCTTTACTGGGAATCTTCAATTCCCGCAATTCCTGCTTTTGCTTTGAATTCGGTCTCGACTTGTATAAAACCTCCTCTAGTGCTATTCTTTGTGAATATTGAATAAACGAATATTGAAGAATGAAAACTTTTATTGATAAGTGATTTGCAATTAAACTTATACAACAAACGCTTGAATATGTAGAGAAATCTAGTGATCGAAATAAGTATCTAATCACTTATACATTTTCTACCTAACACTTATGAAAATAGCAAAATCTAGATATTTTTACTCTCTTTCTATGTGACACACTTATAATTCATGCTAGAATACATAATCCATCATACCACTGCCCAATCTCTCCATGAAATTGGTGGGTTTTGAAGTCTATTTATAGAGTATGAAGGGTTGCGTCTATCCAAATGAAGAGTCATGTCCATTGGCGAAGAATTACACCGCTTCATTGTGATTGGATAAAGTATTTTGATCTTATCCAAAATGGAAAGGCACCTTTTCATGATTGGTTGACTTCCAAAAGGTGTCTTTTCATTTGGCGGTTGATGGTAGTTGATCGTTCTTATCCAGCGGTTGAAAGAAGAGAAGAGTTGACCAAAAAACCATCAAGGTCGAGACCGTGAATGATTGTCACGACCATGAATACTTGGTTGGAAACTTTCTGTGTGAAAGTTAACAAGTCGCAACCGCGATAAGTGTGTCACGATCATGACATGCCTTTTTTACATGATTCCTCTTTGCGATTTCTACCGATCTTTAACATCTTCGATTCTTTGCCAATTCCTTAAGTTCCACACATCTTTTTGCACCTTTTTCACTCTTTTTGCATAAATTTCCAACTTTAATCATTTTACTTCCAAGATTTACCTAATACTTGCATTTGCATAAAAAACAACTACATACCACGTGAAATATTTTATATGAAGTATAAAAATGACTTAGACTATAGTCTTTAATGTGTACAATTATCATGATAATAAGTGTAATTATACACTTATCACACCCCCACATTTAACTTTTTCCTTGTCCACAAGTTAAATTCAACATAAGTGTATAAATTAGCTATCCAAGTTCGTACCTTATTTGGCGAATGAATATTGTATTGAGTACCACATTCCCATGTTGCATAAGATTCAAGTAGAAGTCCAAAATTTCCCACAAATTAGTAATGTTCAATTCATATAGTCTAGTTGCATACCTTTTCCCATAATGGAGGTTCAACTGAATCGCATCTTCATATAAGCGTTATATTCATACTCGAATATTTGCTTCTCTTAAGCATAGTATAAAGTATAAAGGACATAGAAAGCACACTTTGAATAATTTTCTCTCAAGGCATTTATAGGTAACCTAGGATGCTAAAACACTCTTAGTGGTTGCATTTTATGCTCCATACCACTCTCTCATTTTTTTTCTTTTAAGCATATATTTTTGAAGTACTTTGTACTTTGCACCCATTTTTCGTGCTATGCTATTTTTCTTTTTTTCACTAAATGAATGGTTGCAGTTTCTACTCCGTACCATTCCTCACCTTTTGCATAACTCATTGGTTATCCTCTCTTTCTTTTGATTTTTCACTCTTAATACCCTCATCCTTTATTGATCAATTTCAAAGTATTACGGTGTTCGCCACTTTTCTACTGATAAGTTTAATAACTTGTTAAGATTTTGGCTATACTCATTTCGAAAGGCTTATCCCCAGTAACGATGCTAAAAACTTGTTCGCATTAAAGTATAGGTGTTGTCAATACCACTTATCAAATAGAAAAATGATGATAACTGCAAGTATAAAGTTACGATGTAGTTTTAAAAGATATCGATCCCACTGGGAAGGAACCAGCTATAAAGATCAACAAGAGAAACGGAGCAAAAGAAAATAAAATAAATGATTTTATTTTAGTTGGGTAGGATGGGATATAATGGTGGATAAATGTATATAGATCAGAGTAGAAGAAATCAGTATAGATTATTCCTATGAACAAGTATAGCAAAGAAAACATGCAAAATCAACAAAGATATTACGTACACTAGACTAATTTAACAAATTCGGTTCTAGATATTCA
>CATIWQ010075305.1:0-12148 GCA_949673415.1 Euphorbia schlechtendalii | reverse complement strand
AAAATATCAAGCAAATAAACAATGTTTAATTTATTCAAAATAATTCAAAAGCCCCATGGGCAAAATAGCTGAAAGCTAATTTATTACATAATAATCCCTCATGCCAGTCCCCTCTAGATGTATTAATGGATTCGAAGTGCTTCATCCTATCCGCCTTCTCAAACACTTCTTAGTAGCTCGAGAAGATGTCTGACCCAAACTTGTTCCTGTATAATGGCAGTGCACCGTCCAGCAGCTTGGTTATCATCTCTGGTAGAGTCAATCGAGCCCTAAGCCTGACCTGTGTGGCCATTCAGCGTGCATAGTAGGATTTAAAGCTCTCACCCTGCCTTTGCCTTATAGCCTCTAGATGTTGCATTTTGGTTTCCATCTGAGAGTTGAAACCATAATGCTCCAACATAGCTTGAGCGAGGCTATTCCAATGGTAGCTATGTCCAGCGGAAGGTGGTTGTACTATTCGTTGACCGGGTGGCCTAAGGTAACAACGAAGATCTTTACCATTATTCCATCGCTGACCCTCAATGCTCTCATCACCATCTGATAATGCGTCAAGTGAGCGCGTGGGTTGCCAGATCCTATGTACTTCTCAAACTGCAACATTGTGAAGTTGGGGGTAAGCTGTCTTCTTCTCCCATCGTCAGTTGAGTAGGGTATGTGTTCCTTAGGTGGCCACCGTGAACAGTCAAGAACTATTGCCATAGTTCCGCCATGCCAGGTTGTTGGAGGATGGTATCCCCTGCGCTTGGATAAGAGCCATATTGCCCCTGGGGATATGCCACGAAATGGGGCAGTTGAGGTTATTGGAACTGTGAGGCGACAGACGTACTCTAGTGGGGGAATAGGCTGTTGGGTCACTCCTTGGTAGGAAGGCCCTGGTGCGAATGCCGGCTAGATATTTTATCCAGGAAAGAATTGACTTTGGTTCAGCTGACTTTATCTTGTCCCAAAATGATAAAAGGTAGTTGGGGGTACCATGTGTGAGGTGGGAGGACCCCTTGTTGGATTGACATTGTTAAGGGTGACCTTCGGGTTGGACACTAGCTGTTCGCTATTGGCAAAGGTGTTTATGGAAGCTGCATTCTCGGCGCTCACCGACAACTACTGAGAACTCTGTCCTATACGGACAGGGTGATCTTCCCTTGCACCTTTTGGCCATGATAGTGTGTTAAGCTGAATCTGAGTCTGAACCTGAGTCCTCACTTGAGTCAGTGTACGGAACCCCCTCCAAATTGGCTATAATTGGGGAAACACAAACCAGGCGACGACCGGGCCTCTTCTAAGCCCCCTTGATACACGAGCAAAATATTAGACCGTGCATGTAAGATTCATGATATGACTCATGATGTGGGTAATGCATGAGATTTTTAATGTTATGGCTGCATTCACAAGGGGTTATCCATGATGTGAAATAACATGTATGTCAATCCATTTGAAACAAACAAGTTAGTCGTCAGAAAAAATGAAAACATGTGGGGAAGAAAATCCAACAACGGGGGTTGGATTTGAGATTTGTACAATGTCTGTATGATATTGTAACATGAGTGATGTAAGTGAGGTGACTAAGTTACCTATGTGGTAATAGGTCAATGGTGTGAGGTTTTGTACTATGACTAGGTCTCATGGAATGAGGAGGTCAAATTGTGACGTACCCTAATGAAATGAAGATAACTACCGTATGTGGCTATCTAAAGAATGATTTGGTTATTTTGCCTGATTAGGGCAGGATTTTGGATACATGTGTGGTCATCACTATTTGGTAAGGTAAGACTTTCGAAGTAAGTTTTCCTCGAGTGGGCTTAGGTTAGGACATCAACTGGGATATCCTTTAATGTAGGAAAGATGGTTTATGTAGGTATTTGTCCTGTTTGGGCTTTTGGTGTGTATAATTGCCCCGGAAGGGCTGTGAGTTGGATGTTGAGTGGACATCTAATGGGTAATGTGGTGGAAAGGTTATTGCCCCTTGCGAGCCAAGTGCCGGATGTCAAGTGGACATCACACAGTAAAAGGAAGGTATGTTTGCCATGTACAGGCTAATAGCGGGATGTAGAGTGGACATCTCGCTGAAAAGGGGTAAGTGATGTTCCTAAGTGGTTTTATGTTGTCCTAGGGTGACACGATCTATAGTGTCAACTGTGCCTAAGTGTATGTGACACCGATGATGATAACATGATATGTACATTTATTATCATGAGTGTGTGCATTCGAGTGTCTGCACAAAAATCTGTGGTTAATATGACATTTGTACAATGATAAATTGAAAGTAGTATACAAGTAGCACATAGCATGCAACATTATATCTTCCAACCATACAACTCCCGCGTGTAGGGTTTTTGGCTAGTCTCTATCTTAAGTTTGGTTCATCTTAGGATCATGAAGATACTAAAGAGCGCACCTGCAGAAAAATATAATGCATGATCGCGTGTTTGAGTAACACCCTAGGGAAAATGCCTATGGTTTATTTACATGATGGTTACAAATGAGTTGTTGATGTAGAAGGTTCTTGTTACGCTAAAATACACTCCAAGCCTCTAACGAGGGAGGTTCATGCGATATGGCAATAAGTGCTCCACCCGCTCAAGTACTATCTTTTCTCATGGAGACAGATTAGTACAAGAGAAAGCTTCGCGGTAATAAGGGTACCTTAGACTTATGGGCTAATCCCTTCTATTGCAATGCATTATTATGAATATGTCATAATTAAGATAAAATGGAATAATGTGATCAATAATTTTCGGCACTTATCCAAAATCTAAAACCTTTGAAAAAACATGTTTTAGAAAAAAATCCCCAGCGGAGTCGCCACTGTGAGCGGGTGACACGGAGTGGTGGGTTGAGAGCACGTGGAACGGTGGGCCGAGAGCGCACGGATTCATAGGCATGGTCCACTGGGGTGTTTGAAAAAGAAGAAATAGCACCGGGTCGGAGACCCCGGAAAAAGGTTGAAAGAGGAAAAGGCGAAAAACGTTTAAGATCGGTTCGAACCCGAATCCACCGTCTCTTAGTGTGGAGTCGCCACCTAGATTAGCTCTTTCCAGGAATTAGAGACCTATGAGGCTTAACGTCCGGGGGACGGCCTACCAAGACACAGAGATTCAGGTTCGGGATAAGTTGCTTATTTCTCATTGGATCACATTAAATTACATCTACAGAAAACCGTGTTCTCTTAATTGTGCATAATCGTACTTAGGTCGTTTTTTATTTTAAATGCATGGTTCACGTATTGCGAAATAATAAATCATTCACAAAGCGGAATAATAAACCATCCACAAAACAGTAAGTAAATGCGAAAAGTAAAAAGCAAAAAATGAAAATTACAAGGCTTAAAAAATTCCGGGATGCAACCACCCGCTACCCTATTAATTATATTTTCTCAAAAATATGTGCAATACCCGAAGGAAAAATAAAATCCTAAACATACATCTAGCCTACATCCACAAGGGTTAGCATAGGGGATATCACATATGTTCGATTTGGTTTTAGTGTGGCCCGTGTGGCCTAATTAAAACATCGAAGATTTAAAGTTGTTATTTTAAATAAAAATAGTTCATTTTTATTTACACGTATGTTGGTCAATTTTATTAGTGAAAATGACCGCATGGTAAAAGGTGAGGTCTGTTATCTGGGAATATATTTTATTCCCTTCGTGGGGGTATTCTAATACAAAAATTAAAAAGAAATAAAAGAAGAAGGAGAATTACAACATTATTTACAATAAAAGGGAATAAAAATAATTCATAGGTCAAAAATAAAAATTAAAATGAAATGAAACAGAAGATGAGCATGGAATTTGCAGTTCTAGGAACTCAGAGGCTTACCCTTGAGGTATGAATCCACTTCGGAGTATCCGTTTGATCCCGGGAGTGTTCCTCGTTCGTTTCTGTAGTTAATTGTGGTGAAATTATTGGTGTAAAAGTACAAAAAATCTTCGTTAATTCTTGGAATTTTAGTGTG
Organism: Euphorbia schlechtendalii; assembly: GCA_949673415.1. NCBI lineage: Eukaryota > Viridiplantae > Streptophyta > Magnoliopsida > Malpighiales > Euphorbiaceae > Euphorbia > Euphorbia schlechtendalii. The sequence goes on along the minus strand of CATIWQ010075305.1, from coordinate 8,197 downwards.
ATTTAATTGGAAAATACGTGTTTATTTATCCAAAAGATAATCAGACTCGGGTTCTAAATTTGTTTTAGACCCGAGAATATCTAAGAATTTAAGAAGAAATAGATGAAGAAGTTTGATAAAGAATGAAGAAATTTGGGATCCAAATGTGTTTTGGATTCGAGAAAAAAAGAAGAAAAGAAATTTGATAAACAGATGAAGAAATTTGGGATCTAAATGTGTTCTAGATCCGAGAAAAAAAGAAGAAAAAAAAGTATTATTGTTTGTATATTTTTTTATCTGAAAGAAAGAATTTTTCTCTGAATTTTCAAGCCCCCTTTAGTCCAAAAAGGTCCGACTATTTATAGAAAAAAGTCCCGAAAAATCCAAACTAGAAAGGACGCCTGGCGAGGCCACGCCAGACTCTTGGCGAGGCTGCCTCGCCAGGAGGCATGGCGAACTCGCTAGAAAGTCTGGCGAGTTGGCCAGACAACCTGGAGAGGCTAGCCAGAGTCCTGGCAAGGTTCGCCAAACCCCTCGCGAGCCTCGCCAGGGCATGACGAGGTTCGCCAGGTCGCTAGCAAGCCTCGCCAGGCCCTTGGCGAGGTTGGCGAGCCGTGCTTCGCCAAGTATAAGCGAGGCGGGCTCTGGATCTGGCTTCCGGTTGCGTTTTCGAATTTTTTTTATATATTTTTGTATTTTTTAGTTAATTTTCTGAATTAAAGTCCTTTTAAATTCAGAGACGAGGAAGACTCCCATTTGAAGATTGTCGGACAGTCGAAAATCGTGTGATTCGAGGATAAATATCCCGAAAAGCCATCATCATTGAACGCGCGAGCTGGTACAAAATCCCTTGCTCACAGGTGGAAACCACCAAGGATATAGGCCACAACATGGCCAATCTACTAGAGAGTATGTCTAGATTCATGGTCAATTATAATGATAAGCTGGATCGTGTAATCAAGACAGTGGATATCGCCGCCAAGAAAGCTGACAAACAGCCCGTGCTGAACATTGACTCCCTCATAGACAAGTTCGATGCTATTTGCAGAGAGGTCAACAATAACACAGAAGATTCCATTAAGAAGGCGTACAAGGCCATTTTTGAAGCCATGGGTAAACTTTTCCCAAAGCCCACTAAGTCTATAGACCTGGACAATGGTCTCTCAGTGCATAAAAAGTTAAACATGCTCAAAGTTAAGATTGAAGATCTACAAAAAAAAATGTGGGATAGCTTGTGACCACTGGGATGTATGATGCGAAGGATATCGACTACACTGCAAGATATATGTCATCCATCTGCTTAAAGATCCTTGATATGGAAGCTAAGCTAAAGATCGCGCTATCTGCCTCAAATTTGAGAGTCTATTACAATACTTTCAATAATTTGCTTACCAAGGCTTTGATCAGATCATTCATCTCTCCAGGTACCATCATCTACTACTCACTAAACTCAATGATCAAGACTTCTTGACGACCCAGGGAAAAGAAATGATGGAGTAAGAGATTTCTTTGCTTATTATTGGTAGATAAAAGGATTTTCAATCTGCCTTGGACTCCTTTAACATCTGCCTTAAACAAATTGTGAAGGGGTAGATTACAAAGGGGGAGAAGGTAGCTAAAGATGCGACTCGAACTACAAATATTAACAAGTCATCTATGGCCAAGCTTCCTCAACATCAACAATAGCAAAATCCATCCTCTTCTTAGCCTGACTCATCTCATCAGTGCAAATAGGCATAGCTCTAGAATTGGCAAATCTTTGTAATAAGACTTAATGTAAAAGTTAGGTCATAACATAGTTTGTGGACTGACAAAGTACTTTTGATTATTAATAAAATTACTAGTTTTACCATATTAAGTTAAGAGCTTCTTAACTTTTTATTTTCCTTAAGTTTGTATGTTATTTCTTCTTATATACTGATGCAGGAATACATACAAAAAGACCAACCTCAAAGAAAAGCTGAAGTAAGACAATGTCCCAAATAGAAGAAAATTCCTCTAAGTATGGGGGAGTTGAGCTGACTGAAGAAGATCCACTCAGTATGGGAGAGTTCTAACTGTTTAAGGAATTCACTTAACATGGAGGAGTCTTACATCATCTATCAGGTATCACTATATCTTTAAACTATTTATTTAATTAATCTCTTCTACCACCTAGTTTTTAATCTGTCCAAAATGGGGGAGATTATTGAACCCATGATAATAATACTTCACAGTACTTAAAACGTTTTGGAAATAACAAACTATCTAGAATAGTGAAAATAATTGAGTACTAAGTATACTCTTAATTAATCAATTTTACTTTAGATTGTTTAAGGGAATACAACTCAGTTTATAAGTAATTAGTTAAGTTATGGCTTAGAGTAAGAAAAGTTGAGTCAGCCTAGTATTACATAGTTTATAAAGATATAGACTCAGCTATGCTAAGTATGCTTTTTCGATAATAGCTAAGTTGCTTGGACACTTAGAGAAATACTTAACACATATGAATTTAACGGTTTTTTTATGAGAAACGGAATATCCCTTTTATGCTTTTCAAGAGAAAAGGCGTTGAAATTAGAGAAGATATTCAAGTTGTCCTCACATTCAAAAGGTGTCAGTACGGAATGTTAGAGATTCCTTACTAAAGTCCAAGAAAAAAGGAATCCTCTGACATGCATTGCTTCTTAGTGTCATCCACGCAACTCTGCAACGTCAACAAGTCAACAAATTACGGAATTCCACATTGCAATTCGCGCGCCTATCTATCAGAACGAATTGCTTGAAGACAAATGAATTTTTTATGCTTTGGATTAAAGGATTAATTTCACGCTTCAACGTTCGAAATCTCTATCTCAGAACATCCTGGAATTTGTTTCAAACAGGCAAATTTGAAAGATTTGAAGAGAAGAGATATTGAGAAAGCTGTTAGGATGAGAATTTTACAACGGCTACTTCCAAGACCTTCAACTATAAATAGAAGACTGAAGCAGACGTTCAAACTTGGTGAATCACCTCAAATTTCTTAAAGAGCTGAAACTCTATTCAAACAATCACAACCTTCAGAAATTCCAATTCAAGCAATCAAGAAAACGTAAATCGATCATACCTGTTTGTAATAGAGAGATAAAACTTCAGATTTAACATTGTAAAAGGATTGTATTTTGTTAAGAAATCTGAGTGACAGTTTAGGAAGGGTACCTAAACTGTGTTTTAGAGATAGTTAGAAAGGAGGGTACTTTCTGTAATCTCTTTTACCCACTGTAAAGGCTTATCCGCCTAAGGAAGGAAAGAAAACACTAGTAGATTAAAGCTCAGAGAGGAATCCGGAGATTAGAGGTAGGCCAGGGGCTGAACGGGGATAAATCTCAGGTGTAATCATTCTAACCTTGTTTGTTTGCCTTTATTGTGTTTGCTCATCCATCATTCTCTCCTTTTTTATAAGTATTTGCTTGAAGAACCAATCTGAGCTGAGTAAAGTATTCAACAGCGATTGAAGATAAACTGTGCATCAAAACTGAGTAATTTATAGTTTTTAGACCTAACACAACACAGTTTTCACTCAACACGGATCTAAAAACTACAGTTAAAAAAAATTTGTAAATCTTAAAAAGAACCAATAAACCCATTCATCCCCCTTTGCTGTTAATATTAAATCGTTTAGGACCAACACAAAATAAATAAATAAAATATTTTAAAAAGCTTAATGGTGTTGCAAGAATGCAACACCAAATTTAGCATGGTAATGTAGCAACACCAAATTTTAGTGTTAGGATGGAGTGGTCTTTCAAACCAATAAATTTTCTCCAACCCACTTATAACGAGGAGTAAGAGATACAATAATGGAATCTTTAGTAGCTTTTCTATTCCACAAATTGTCTTGACACATAGGAAGGAATAGACAATCAATTTGAAAATGTATCTTTAGTAGCTTGTCTAGCCCATCCTTATATGATGTGGCACCTATGTGCCATCATTTATTTTAGACAATGTCTATTTGGTCATTTAGATGATAAATACTATTTAAAATATGATAGACAATCTACTATTTCTATCTTAAAAATATACATTGTCTACTTTTAAGACTATTGCCACATCATCAATAGGAACTTAGAGCATCTTTAATAGCTTGTGGATTACAAGTCTAGATATCATGTGGAATAAAAATTGATTTTGATAATGTGACAATAGTTTTAAAAATAAACAATGTCTATTCATAAGAAAAGAATAGTAGATTGTCTATTCCATTTTAAACATCATATAGGGAAGATGGACTAGACAAGCTACTAAAGATGCATTTTCAAATTGATTGTTTATTCTTCCTTATATATCAAGACAATTTGTGAAATAGATAAACTACCAAAAAAAAATGCTCTTATATTTCCCAATGCCACCTAGATTTGGAATAGATGGAAGATGCTGAAAACACATTCATGAATAATACTCGTCTCGAAACCCTTGCAATTTTCGCAAATATTCCTAGAATTCCATGCAACACATAAGACAAAAGAAAACCTTTTATCTAGAAAGGGAATAATACGACGTAGTATCACAAACACGAAAAAACAAAACCCAAAACCCTGTCGCCGGCGGCGTCTTCACCTCTTCCAGGGTGAGATACTGACTGACTGATAATACTAAACACTCACAAAATTTCGCCGCTCCTCATTTTGAAGGAGCAAAAGTTGCGATTCATCAGTCTTTCCCTTCGCCGCCCGTATCTGCTCAATCGGAATCAACATGACGCTCCACTCCATAGTTATCCAGAAGCTATTAAGCACAAACGCCCATTTGGGCCGCCGCGTCGCCACCGAACACTTCAAGATCTATACTTATGGCATCCGGAATCAACAGGCCATTATCGATTCTGATAAAACTCTCATCTGTCTTCGGAATGCCGTCAGCTTTATTTCTCATCTAGCACGTGACAAGAATGCCCGTTTTCTGTTCGTGAATACAAATCCTCTTTTCGATGAAATTGTGGAGCAAATGACGAAGAAGATCGGGCTCTATAGTCCTAGAGATAACATTATGTGGAGAATGGGCGGGTTCTTGACTAATAGTTTCAGCCCTAAAAAGTTTAGGTCGAGAAATAAAAAGGTCAGTACCTAAAATCTCTTTTGGAATAGATAAAACTTGTCCAGAATTTTTTTGGAGTTATTCAGTTTTTGATTTTCTATGTCAAAGGTTTGTTTTGGACCAATACAACCGCCAGACTGCGTAGTGGTGATTGATACAGAGAGGAAGAGTTCTGTAATTTTGGAGGCTAATAAATTGCAAGTTCCAATTGTGGCTCTTGTAGATTCCAGCTTGCCATGGGAGTACTATAAGAAGATTACATATCCTGTGCCAGCCAATGATTCAGCTCAGTTTGTGTACTTGTTCTGCAATATGATCACAAAGAGCTTTTTGCTTGAGCAGAAGAAGTGGGGAGTTTCTAAGAAAGAGTCAAGGTAACATGATTAATTAAAAGACTATTTCATTTTTTCTGTGTTGCTGCTTGAATCTGTTATTTAAGTTGAAAAAATAATACTGTGAAGATTTGTGCTTGACTGGTCATCATTTTGGTAAAATAGAAGTTATAATGTGCGTACACCTACAGAGAGAGAGAGAGAGAGAGAGAGAGAGAGAGAGTGCATTATCTTGAGTCAAGTCTTTCCATTGTTGTTTACTACTTCACTTGTCTTTAACAGTAGACCAGCTTTAAAATGAGCTAGTTCGTCAGAGGGAATGCAAGTTGTACTAGACAGACGGTATGTGTTAAGTTTTGAATTGTTGATAATGCAAGTATAACAACTTATTTGTCATCCTAGATTTGAAAATAAGAATGTGGTGTACAGAGAGTAGGGGCAAATGGGCGATCAATTGCAAGTTTTTCTTACAGGGATCCATTGCAAGGTTGTCAATATATAATTGGCTATATTGAAATGCAAAATGTAGCGAGTCTGTTCTGCATAGTTGTTAGGCTGGCTTAGGGTGCAAGGCACAAGGGCCAGAGCCTACAAGGCTCAGGCAACGCACAGTTATCAGGTACGTGCCTTGGACATTTTGCAGAAGGTGCGCCTCAATGTAAATGGGAACTTTTTTCATGGTTTTTAGGATTGTGCCCAGTGTTATGAATAGGTGATGAGGCGCTTGCCTAGGCTCTAGGCGAGGCGCCGCCGGAGTGCCTCAACAGCATCAAAAGGCGCTGCCTAGGCGATCACCTCAAACAAAGATTGAGGCGCTGAGGCGAGCACCTCAATAAAATGCTGCTTTGAAAGTATTTTTACTGATTTGGAAAATATATACCTCTTTGTTTAAAGAGAGTAATTATACATGGAATGATGAGCTTGTATGAAGTTTAACTATAGTAGGAAATATCCAATTTTAATTTAATTTCTACCAATAAAATTTAAGCTTCAAACACATCAAACATTAAACAAGAGGCCTCCAAACACATTGAGCTCGTTTGGTTGGCAGAATGGCTAAATCATGAAATAAAAGGAAAACGAATGGGAAAAGGTAAACAATGGTAGTCGTTTTTAGGCGGAATAGCTATTCCTAGCTAGTATACGTCTTATGGAGTAGCTATTCCTAGCTAGTATACATTAGCTATTCCATGAGATGTATACTAGTTAGGAATAGCTATTTCGCCCGATGACGGAGTCTAGACAAATACTCTACCATTTTTTACCTTTTTCCATTCATTTTCCTTCTATTCCATGCTATAGCCATTTTGCCAACCAAACGAGTCTATTAAGTTTAGCAAACATAAAAATATGGGTTCTATTGTTTATATAACCCTATGATCAATGATCATCATTAAAAAGGGTTTTTGTTTAACACTTCAATAAGTTCTCATTATTGGTTGAACTCAAATTATACTTTTCAGATTTCTTGGCGTGCTCTTTTTGCTACTTTGCACAATTACATTTACATAGTTTAGCATTTCGAAATGCTACTAATTGTTATAAATGATATCGTAGTCTAGTTTTTCCTTTTCCTTGTGCTAACTTTTTTTTATGCAATTATTGACATTTCTAATGTCTTATGTTATTTCAACAATTTTCTAATTTCATCAATACCATATATATTAGCCAATGCACGTGGATCTTCTATTGATTTTGAACTAAGATGGTGTATTGAGAATTGAAATTTGTTTGTGATTTCATTGATTTTTGCATTAATTTAATTATTTATTTTTAAAATTGAGTTATTTTAATGTTCAAAGTGGATGTTTGTACTATTATGTACTCTCTCCATTTCAAAATAAATGTCGCTTTTAGGTTGTTTGTCAATACCAAGACAACATTAATTAAAGCAACAAAAATACATATTTACCCCTATGACTTTTGTTAAATTGAAAGTTGATTGGATACTTTAGTTTTTTTGTCATTTCCAATCTGCATTAAATAAGGGTAAAATAGATAAAAAAATTTAAAAAGGTGCATTGGAATCCTAAAGCGATAGTTATTTTGAAATTTTTCTAAAGTCCTAAAGCGACAGTTATTTTGAAATGGAGGAAGTATCTTTTATTTGTTTTTTATCAAGTAGCGCCTCACTTCGCTTAGGCAAACGCCTATGGTGGCATCTCGCGCCTCAGGCAATTTGGGGTTGTAGCGCCTCAAGGGCGCCTAGCGCTTTTAATAACACCGATTGTGCCAAATGGTATATCTTGACCATTAAAATATAATATTTTACAAGTAGAAAAAAAGAAAAATATTTTTGTCTTTCAAATGGAATGAAATCAGTCCATTCAAAATCACAATTTAGTCAGTTCTTCATAATGATAAACTACTTCTTTGGTTTTTGTTCTTAAATTGTTGTCTCTCTCTCATCTCTCAATCTTTCTGTATATTTTTTTTAACTGGCTGTTATTCTGCAAAAAATTTGTCGGGTAATACTAATATGTCCGAATCTATAATACACGGACACTCCAAGTGTAGGAGTGTCCGTGTGTCGGACACGCGCCGGACACGCCTCGGACACGTGTCCGACACGCCGCTTTTTCATCGGATACGCCACGTCAGCTTTTTTTAAACGGACTCTTGGACACGTTGTTTGGACACGTACAGGACACTTACAAAAATTAGGTTAAACTTAAAAACATAATAACGCAGCCACACCTCATCTATTTTCTCTGAAATTTCTCTAAGCCGTCCATTAGAACCCAGTGATTTCTCCGCCTACAGCTAGCTGTCGTCGTCGCCGGCGGCCTGAAAATCCTTCAGTCCTCTTCTCTCTATTACAGTTAGTT
>CATIWQ010075298.1:0-13773 GCA_949673415.1 Euphorbia schlechtendalii | reverse complement strand
CCGCAAGCATGGGCTTGCAGGCTACCTGCTCACCATGCTAGTAGGATTGTGCTACAATCCCGCACAAGCGCTACCATGGGTAATGCTTGCGGGCTTGCAACCCACTAGCGCACGTGAGCTTACCAAGCGTGATAGCAGCCCATGAGCTTTTTCAGCTCGCAAGCAACCACGTAGGCCCCACTACGAAGATCCTATGTTCATTTGAGGCCCATTCGTAATGGGAAAAATTCCCTTGCTCCGCTTCATGTTATTTTTCCCTATTTTCTCTTTATTCCCTTTAACTATTAATTCGATCCAACCAATTAATAATTATTCTAACGAATTTGACAACCAGATATTCTCGGCGTAGACCTAGTCTATAATCTCTTTACTTAGTCCTATAAAGACCCAAAGTATGTTACCTCATAAGATTCCAAAGCATTGAGCTACTAGAGGTTAACCTAAACATAGCTTCCCATCCGAGAACCTTTATGCTCAATGTTCCAGACCGATATGGAACCTGATAACTCTAGACAATCAAATGGGCTTTCTACCAAATGTGTATGATCCCATTATACTCGGAACATCACATGCCTTTGACTTATCCAGTTCTGCAGTAGTAACCAATATAGTACACTCCTTCCATTAGGTTAAGTATCATCTAGTTTATTGAGCTCGGATTAAGTGTCAGCTCATGTAATATCAGTAGCTATCCCAGAATTAGACTTGTTCACGAAGAACATAACTCGGCCATTATGTATCAAGATTGACTAGAAACTTGTTCTATCAATCTTATACTCAGATTAGAGGTTTATGAGTGTGTCACTTCGACAAGGGGCCCTAAGGTACATCTCCCACTATATACTGTTTCAGGAATGATGGATCTCATCTTGAATACTTGGCTTACCAACATGTGATCATCACTAAACCCGCAATCACTTTTTTCATCCTGATCACCAGGGTATGAATAAGTATGACCCAAAGTATAGAAACTCCTACATAAGGTGACCGGTATCTCAGGTGTAAGGATACTTGTAGTGCTACTACAATAAGACATGAAACTAACACATGGATATAGTTATTTCCAAATGTCTACCTTATAGTAGTCTCCAATGTATTACCTGAATACATTCATGTGCTAACTCAAGGTACCATCATTAACTCATGAGATCAGCTGCTAGTATCTAATCCAAGGAGTAAACCTACACATGCTAGTATGTCCGTTCCATTGATGTCTTACCTCAATGTAACTACTACTAGGGATATTTAGACTATTCATAGTAACGCGTATGTGCAGTTCTCACACCACATAGCTCCTAGTATATCCTCGCACTTTTAAGCTATGAAGTAATCACAAACTTTATCTCATCAATGTATACACATATTTAATACTATACATATGATACAAGAGAGATATATAAATTAATTAAAATCACTAATAAGTAACAAAGATGACTTAATTATTATTAATAATAGCCTGAATCCATTTATACATCATAGCTAATAAAGATATATCGCCCTATTTACCTCTAGGGCATACATAATGTCTAATAAAAAATACCTTGGGTCCTTAAACATGTGTCATTTATCTAAGGAGGAAAGTTCATGGCTTTGACATAGAATGCTGGTTCATATTAATATGAATATTCTGTCTAAACTAACCAAAAAGTAATTGGTTATAGCTTTAACCAGTATTTGCTTTGGAAAAGATAGGTTTGCTCAGCATGTCAACTTTGTAAACAACTAGAAAATTATTTAAATCAATTGACAACTTAGTAACTAAGTAAGTGTTGGAATTCCTACACATGGATCTTTTCATCCCACTTTAACCTATGAACATGGGAAAAAAAGATTTTCATTAGTTGTAGTTGATTACTTCATGAGATTCACTTGGATAATCTTGCTCAGTAACAAAGATGAAATCTTCGAGTGAGTAATCAGATAATGAATGAACTAGGAATTAAAATAAGTAGAATTTGAAATGATCATGTATGTGAATTCAAGAATTTCCATTTCGAAGAATTCTATTCAACGCATGGTATTGACCACAACTTTTCTTCTCCTTATACACCTTAACAAAAAGAAGTTGTATAAAGTAAGAATGGAACTATAGTTGAGATTGCAAGAATCATGTTAAGTGGTAACAATTAACCAAAGTACTTTGGACAAATTCGTTAACACAACTTGTTATATCCTTAACTAGGTTTTAATTCACCAATTATGGAGAAAACTCCATATGAGTTATACTGAGGGCGCCAACCTAAGATTGGTCATCTCAAATCATTTAGTTGTAGGTATTTTTTTGTAAATACCAAGGAGCAACTAGGAATGTTTGATCCTAAGGTGGATGAAGGTATCTTTTTGGGTTACTTAACAAATAACAGGGCATATAAGGTATATGTCAAGAGAACCGATGTCAGAGGAGTCAATGCATGTAGATTTTGATGAAACTAACAATGTATGTAGATGAGCCTCTAATGCTAATGAAGAAGAAAATCAACTCACCATTCCACTCTTTATGCTACCCAACTCAACATAAGAGCCAAATACTAAGGAAGTTAAGGTTGGAGAAGATATTTCAATCAATTTCAATGAAGGAGATCAACCATAGAAAAAACAACCTAATATGGAGATTGCAAATACAAATCTAAATCTTCAAAGAGGACTAGAACTCATCATAATCACCTAATTGATTGATGATGATGTTCATAATCCTATTATGATGCAAGGTCAGCTTAATAGAATAATGAGTCATCCAACATTCATATTATTGATTGAACAAAATAAGTTTAAATATGCTAAATTTTATGAATATTGGATGATGGCAATGCAAGAATAACTGGATCAATTTAAGCTCAATGATGTTCGGATGTAGTACCGAAGCACATAGGAAAATCAATTATTGGAACTATGTGAGTTTTTAAGAACAAGCTTGATGAAGATGGAATTGTTCTTAGAAACAAGGCCAGGCTTGTTGCATAAGGCTACAACCAGTAGGATGGAATTGATTAGGATGAAACCTATGCACCAGTTTCAATGGTTAAAGCTATCATGATTCTCTAAAATTTTGCCTCCCATATAAACTTTTTGCTTTTTTAAATGGATGTGAAAAGTACTTTCCTAAATGGTTTCATTTAAGAGAAAGTTTATGTACATTAAACTCCTTGATTTGAAGATGCTAAAAATCCAAAGTTAGACATGATGTATTCCCTAGAGGAAATTAGAATGATATGTCTTTATTAGTCACTTATGTACAAATAGTTCTAGATTATTGTTTATCAATAATTAGGCACCTTTGTTATATATCAATGATGTTCTCTAATTATATATCTTGTTGTTATTATATATGTGATATTATACATATATATTCATTGATATAATAAGATAAAGTTTGTGATGATTTGATAGCGTGAAAGTTCAAGGACATAGTGGGAGCTATGTGTTATGAGAACTGCATACAAATGTAATTATAGAAAAGTGAGTTGCTAATTTCATTGGAATTTTCATTGGGAGCTATGTGTTCAAGGACCATTGGAATTTTCATTAATTTCATTGTTTTTTCTCCTGAAAAACAACTAAGGAATATTCCATTCCTTCACAACCGATGTTAGTAGCACATGTGTCATAAAGTCTCTACGTGTAAAAAAAAGTGCTTTTAATTAACTAAAAGTAGGATTCAGCACGAGCTGAGTGAACTAACTCTAAACTATGTAGTACTCAGCACAGACTCAGCTTTTCCTACTCTAAGCCATAACTTAATTAATTGCGTAGCACAACAGAGTTGCTTTCCCTTAAACAAACTCAAGTTTGCTTTATTAATTAAGAGTCTACTTAGTACTCAATTAATTTCACTATCCTAGATAGTTTTCTATTTCCAAAACTATTAAGTACTGTGAGGTACTATTAACTTGGGTTCTACAGAATATATATGAGGAATTCATCGAAAACTAGCAAGATATTTTTAATTCTACCTAAAAAATTGTTGCTTCACTTGGTGTATGAAGAGAGCACCAATACACAAGGTCTTCTTCAGGATGCTTGAGAAGGAAAACCTCCTCCACAGTATCAGCTTGTCTCATGGCATCAACTAGTCATAGCTTCATTGAGATTGGACATCAATGAAGTGGACATACTAGCACGTGTAGGCTTACTCCTTGGATTGGATCTAAGTAGCCAACCTCACGAGCTGAAGGTGGTACCTTGAGTTAACACATGAATGTATTAGGGTAATACATTGGAGACCGCTATAAAATAGACAATTGAAAATAAGAATATCCATGTGTTGGTGTATGTCTTATTGTAGTAGCAATACGAGTATCCTCATATCTGAGATATTAATTACCTTATGAAAAAGTTGCTATACTTTGGGTTATACTTATTCATACTATGTTATCAGGATGATATAGATGATTACAGGTATAGTGATGATCGTTCTTTGGTAAGTCGAGTAGTCTAGATGAGATCCATGACTCCTGGTATAGTGATATAATGGGATTTGTACATTAAGGCCTCTTGTTAAAGTGATAAACTTATAAAACTCATATCAGAGTATGAGATTGATATGATAGCTCTTTAGTCAATCTCACTACATAAAGGCGAGTGGTGTTCTTCATGAACAAGTCTAATTCCGGGATAGCTACGACTATCACATGAGCTAACACTTTATCCAAGCTCTATAAACTAGATGGTAGTTAACATGGTGGAATGAGTATACTGTATTAGATACTATTATAAAACTAGATCATGTCACAAGCCCATTTGATCATCTAGAGTCATTAGGTTCCATATCAGTCTGGAACACTAAGCCTAAAGGTTTCCAGATGGGAAGCCAAGTTTAGGTCAACCTTTAGCGGCTCTATACTTCGAGATCCTATGAGGTCACACACATTGGACCTTCACTAGACCAAATAAAGAATTAATAGACAAGGTCTATACTAAGAATAAAAAGGGTAGTCAAGTTATTTTAGATGGACCATTAAATGGTTGGACCAGATAATTGTTAAAAGAAGAATTAGAGAAATGCAAGATGTGGAGTAAGGGAATTTTCCGGTTGTGAGTGGGCCTTGAGAACACAAATTTTTCATGGGAAGGGGCCTACGTGGTAGCTACACTAGCATAAAAGTGTTCACAGGCTGCCAACATGCACTAGCGCTTACTAGTGGGTTGTAGGCCTGCAAGAGCTACATACATGGAAATGCTTATATGGGTCTGCATTATTGGCCTATCAGTAGCCCCCAAGCAAGCTTGCGACCATGCAAGCTTCGACCATGGGTTAACTCGCGGAGCCTAGGGCTCCACACAGTGACCTGTTAGATATGATGTATGCCTTAGAGGCAATTAGGGCGATATGTCTTTAATAGCTGTAATGTACAAACAATTTCTATTTATTAATAATAATCAAAGGCATCTTTGTTACTTATTAGTGCTTTATATTTATTGTATCTTGTTGGTATCATATATGTTTGAATATGTATATGCGCATTGATGAAACAACATGTGTTTAATCGTGAGACTAGATAGGGTTATAGCCTTAACACAGTTGGGTTAGTTGTCCATATCATTGGAGCTAATGAAAGATTGGAGACATATTGGAGGAGTTGTATAATTGGGTATGCACGTCTCGAGAAAGAGAGCTCAAATAGATTAGCAACTTCATGGAATGAAAATGGACGGGTTCTAACCATGGTTGTCTATTGTGGCTTAACTTGCTATTGCAAGGGTCACCTTAGATTAGTTATGGATGCTACCTACTAATGAAAATGGTTCAACCATGTTTCTTGAATTCAATAGAAGAGGTTATTCGAATATTGAAAAAAATAGTAGGGAAGATGTGGTTAATTGAAGACCTTATATTAAATGCATGTACATATACTAATGTCTAAACATTTCAATCATATATTTAGGTTGAATATGATTGCTGGTCCTTAGACAGCTTGTAAACAACCGTAGAGGTGGGGGGGGGGTGAATGTGATTAATGGTTAGTTTTTAAATTTATGAAAATTTTGTTTTGCCAATTTATGTTTTTAAATGCTTGCTAAGTTTACGTGCTGAGTTGATATAAAAACTTTATAAATTGCTTGACTCGACTGGGAATGGTTTTTCAAGCAACAATACTTAACAGATATAAAATGATTAATAATCTAAACACGGTAAAAGCTAAAAGCGAAAGTTTAGAACTTTAACACCTGAATTTTATCCTTGTTCAGCCCTGATCATACCTCCAATCCCTTGATTACCTTTTCCGAGCTTTAATCCACTAGTGTTCTTTCCTTACTTATGCAGAACAGCCTTTACAAAGGGTAGACATAATTTTTGCAGAAAGTACCTTCCTTTCTAACTACCACACAACTCAGCGTGGGTACCCTTCCCAAACTAACACATAGATTTGAATAGAAAATACGAACCGAATCCAACTTCTAAAATGTTGAATCCTTACAATGATAAATCTAAGTATTTCTCTCTATTACAAGCAGATCTGAAATTTGTTGTTTGCTGATTACTTGAGTTTGGAATTTCTTGAAGCTGTGAGTAATTGCATAGAGTTTCAGCTCTAAAATAAATTCGAGGTGATTCACCAAGTTTGAACATCTACTTCAATCTTCTATTTATACTTGAAGCTTTGCGAAGTAACCGTTGCAAACTTTTCAAGGTCGCTGATCTTCAATTTCTCTTCTCTTCATATCTTTTGAATCTTCCCGTTGGAGACGGATTCCAGGATGTTTAGATATAGAAATTTGAATGTTGAGGCACGATAAAATTCAGTTGACAAAATCTTGTTCATTGTTAAGAAATTCGGTTTGAGAGGGTCGCACAAGAATGCAATGTGGAATCTCTAGATTGGATGACATTGGTGACATTGGCAAAGTAGCGCGGAGACACTGAGATATGGCGCATGTCAGAAATTCCTTTTTGGACTTTCTTGAGGGAATCCCGACATTCTGTACTAACACCTTTTATCTTGTGAGGACCACTAGAAATCTTATTTGATTTTAGTGATTTTTAAATTGAAAAGCAACTAAAGAATATTCCATCTCTCACAGATATCGTTAGTAGTACATGTGTCATTTAATTCTCTAAGTGTTAAAGAAAATAGCTTGTAATAAATAATAGCTAACTCAGCACAGATGAGTAGATATACTTCTAAACTATGTAGTACTCAGCACAAACTCAGCTTTTCCTACTCTAAGCCATAACTTAATTAATTAATCAGCAAACTGAGTTGTTTTCCCTTAAACAAGCTCAAGTTAGCTTCATTAATTAAGAGTATACTTAGTACTCAATTAATTTTACTATCCTAGTTAGTTTGCTATTTCTAAAACTTTTAAGTACTATAACGTACTATTAACTTGGGTTCAACAATCTCCCCCATTTTGGACATATAGTAAACTAGGTAGTAGAAGCAGTTAATTGAATAAGTAGTTTAGAGCTATCAAGAATACCTGGATAGCGATATAAGACTCCCTTGTGCTGAGTGACTTTTCTTAGTCAACTTGAACTCCCCCATACTAAGTGAGTCTTCTTCAAGTAGCTTAGCTCCCCCATACTTAAAGGAATTTTCTTCATTTTGGGACTTTATCTTACTTCATCTTTTCTTCAAGGTTGATCTCTTGTACGAGTTTCTGCATAACATTTTCAATACATAGTAGAAACATACATACAGTAAATTTAAAGTTAAGAAGATCTTAACTTGAGGTGGGAACTTGTAATTTTTATTGATTAAAAAATGACTTAGTCAGTACATTATTTATGTTCTGAACTAAGATTACATAGCTAAGTCCTATTACAAGTTCTAAAACTACAAAGAATATGGCTATACTATTTTCTTTATGCTGTAGAGGAAGTGCTAGCAGTCTTATCTAGATTAGCGTTGGGATGTTGCTACTGAAGAGGCTTATGATGAAACAGTTACCTTAGAAGAATTCCCTTGTTGTGATTCGTCGTTCGAAGACCATCTTCAGCTACCTTCTCCCCTTTTGCTATCTAACCTTAGATAATTTGCTCAAGGCAAAGATTAAAGGCATTGAGGGCAGCCTGAAAGTTCTTTTGCTAGTTGATGATTAGCGGGGAAATCTCCTACTCCAGTTGCTCTTTGCCCTTGGTGGAAACATATTCTTCATCATTAAGCTCTCTTAGAAGAAGATGGTGACATATGGAGAGGTGCACAATCTGGTCAAAGCCTTGAAAATCTTGTAGTTAGCGCGATCTTCAGTTGCGCTTCAATGTTAATAGCTTTAGGACCAATAGATGATATACACTTTATAGTGTAATCAATATCTTTTGGGTTTAATTCGCCTATCTTCATCTGAGTTTCAACATTCTTCTATAGGTCTTCTACCTTTGACTTGATGATATTCGACTTGCTATGAATGGTCATACCGGTCTCAGGGCATAGAGAGTTTGTAGCAGGTAAGCTTGGAGTTGAAATGTCTGGAAAAATCTTCCCCATTGCAGAGATAAGGAAATTTTGCGAAGAGGGGACTTTGTCTGATGTGTGATTATTGACTTCTCATTGGATAGTGTCCAATTTGGTGCGGAGAGAGTTAAGGTTGACGATAAGGGCCTTATCCATCATTGTTGGGATATCCTTCAGCAGCTTCACCACTTCGTCTTGTTTGTTATCATGAAGCAATAAGAACTTTGACTAAGCCTCAACCAACTTAGCAATGTGGTGGCCAATATCATTTGTTAGTTCCACCTCTTTGAGGACATTCTCGATCTTGTGATCTATTATCCTCTTTTTCTTTCCTACAATAACATTAGCCATTACAAAAGACGTGGGGATAGTAGTGATTACTACCCCAAGCTGGGCTATAGAATCCATCAACTTAGTGAGAATGAGAGCCACATTATCGACAAAATTCTTGGCACTCTCTTTTGCCAAGTGATTTCAAATAGCCAACAAGCTACCATAGATCCTCTCAAACTCCTCGAAGTAGAGAAATTCATTGGGCACACTTGCGTGTTGTTTGAACTCGAGTAACTTCACCTTGCATTTGGTGGACAAGTCCGTCAATTCTTGAGAAAGTAGAATTTTCCTTACTGCTCCATCTAACTCAGTAGTTGTCTTGAGCGCAGGGAATTTCTTCCTTGCCAACTCTTCGATTTCTGCTAAGAAAGATGTATCAGCCAAATCCTCGAGGATTAGCTCTCTACTAAGTTCAATTGCTTCATGGGCTATAAAATTTACCTCAGCATTTTAACCACTCACGTTTCCCTACTAAGCATAGTTCTCAGCATTGGGAACTTCCCTAACTAGAGGGGTTAAGGGGGTATGGGATGGGTTTGAAGAAGAGGGTGGTTCAGAAGAATTTACAGTTGAATAAGTAGGGGGAATGTTTTGTTTGAGTGGAATAGAAGGTACTAGGGATGTACCAAGAATAGTGTGGGTTTGAGTTTGTACACGAGAAGAATGAGTAGAAGGGTTATTTACTGGTGAATGGTTAGGAGAGAAAGAATCATGGCTTTTTATGGGTGAAGAAATATGAATAGGAGAGTTTTGGGTATTAATAGGTGAGGATGGAATATGGATAGGAGAATGTATAGTGTTTGAAAGAGGAGGAGAATTTATAGTTGGTTTTTCAATATCTACAAGAGTAGAAATTAGGGGTATCGAAGGATTTACTAAAGAAGAGGGGGTAGGATTTTGAGGAACCTCTTGGTTAGTTGTTTGGCCTAAGGATGGGTCTTCTTGAGGTTGCTCATTCTAAGTAGAGTACTACTCAACATGAGTGAAAAAAGGAGTGGGGAATTTGGGTTCCTGGGAATCAGACTCCTCAGGAATCAGGGAAAGGGTGTCTCCAATATCCTCCTTGCTGCTAACCACCTGCACATTTCATTGCAGGGGTCTACTGGTGGGAGAATGCTTACGATAAGTGCCCTTAACTTTGCTAAATACTTCTTAAACTTCAGTAGCAGTGTTAAGACTTAGAGTGTCCTCTTCTCTAGACTTCTTGGCCTTGCCTTACTCATCAGTTTCTTTTGAGAAAACCATTTTGTGCTTCCTTTAGCGCAGGGACTCATCAGCCGCAACAACATCTTCTTGTTCCTCCACCTGCTGCTCAGCTTGAATTTGGCCTCTGCTTCTCTTTGGGCATAGATTTCAGCTTTGGATTTTGCAAGATTCTTCCCCCTAGCCTTAGAGGAAGCAGCCTTATACTTGGGAGAGGAGGGAGGAGGCGATGGTAGTGACTTTCTCTAGGATGCTAGATATGGGGGCTTTATCTGAATTATCATTGTCATCGAAGTCCACTATGAAGTCGTCTTCATCCTCCTTCAGGATGTCCATAGGTACTATTGTCGATATGCACTTAAGCATGCACTTTTGTTGTGCTTTATTGTACCTAGTATATACCTGGTTGTGAACCAGTTTACTAAAGTGAGCCATTTCAAATCTCTTCTGCACAGGCAAAACTGTGTCACTAGACTCCCGCAAACACTAAGCAATGTCCACTTTCGCTGCTCTTATAAGTTCGGTAATGAGGTAACCAGACCACACATCTCTCAAAGTAGGTTCAGCTAGTCACTGACCCGGGTTTTAAAAGTAGCAGTTCACCACTAGCTCTTGGCACATTCTCGCAGTCCAGCTCATTCCGCTTGCTGCTATCTCCCCTGATACATAGTTTGCGGTTTAGGAATAATTATGACATCTTCGTTATCAATTTTGCAAAGCTGAGTGCCTTTGTTAGGCATGTTGAAGATGCTCCCAATTAATCTTGCATAAATGAGAGTGGATTTGCCTCCAAAATCCATCATTAAAATATCATCAAACCCTTGGATGGTGTAGAGGTTTGAGTAGAAGGCTCTGATGAGACCTGGGATCGTAGTTCCTCGCATCTTTAGAAAAGTAATGAGATGCTATTGCTTGATAATCCTATGCATAGTTCTATTCCTCAGAAATCCTTCATAGTCCACTTCATAAATGGGACCAAACTCCAGGTTATCAGCCCATTCCACCGTGGTGAAAAGGGTTCCTTCTTGCAAAGTCAATTGTTTAGTTTTTCCTTCAGCATTCACTACAATCTTCATTGAAGTGGTGCTCTTGAGTTTGAAGGTGGTTTTGGTAATTTCCATTTGAGAGGATTTGAGAAGGATTGAAAGAGAAGAGAAATTAGGGTTTGAATGCTTTAGATTTCAAATTTAGAAAGCAAGTAACCTTCTCTCTTCAACTATTCAACTTATATAGACGATTGCAACTCTCAAGAGCATGTGGCACTACCACAGCTCAAGATGAAAATGAACTTTGAGATGAGTATAATATTAACCACCTTAGTAAAACGTTGAGTTTTGATAAAAACGGTTCCTCTTCGAACACACGTCTAATTGAAAATGTAGAGCTTGAATTTTAACCGCGAATCAGTTCCTCACGCTGCTACATTAAAATACTGATAGTGTTATCTACGTGTCTTCTTAAGGCTTGATCTCCAACACTTAGCCAAAATTTTGGGGTTTTCACTTACCTTCTTCTTCTTCTTTAATGTGGATTAGCCATACCAATTATTTACCTTAGAATACAAAATTGCTCCTTTGGCAATGGCTTGCTGAAAATGTCAGTGCACTGTTTCTCTGAAAGAACATACTCTAGATTAACATCTCCTCATAGCACATGATCCCTAATGAAGTGACATCTAATTTTGACATGATTCATTCTACCATGTTGAACTAGATTTTCGGATAGGTCAATTGCGTTATTGTTATCACACATAACTTCGAGGCAATTTGACTTTATACCATAATCTTCCAGTTGTTGCTTAATCCATAGCAGTTGTGCTACACAACTTCCTACTGCCATGTACTCAACTTCAGCTGTACTCAATGTAATAGAAGTTTGCTTGTCACTGTACCATGAGACAAGACATTCTCCAAGGAAATGACTTCCTCCCGTTGTACTTTTCCTGTCGAGCTTGTCTCTATTATAATCAGCATCTACGAATCCCCTAGGAGTGAAATTTGAGCTACTGGGATACCACATACCTGCTTCAATCGAGCCTTGTAAGTACCTAAGAATTCTCTTAACAATGGCTAAATGAGATTCTATAGGTTAACTTAATAATGAGCATAGTAGCACACATCATACTAAATGTCTGGCCTACTAGTTGTGAGATAAAGAAGAGAGCCAATTATTCCTTTGTAGAACTTGCTGTCAACAGGTTTTCCAGCTTCATCTTTACACAAGATAGTATTAGTGGCCATAGGAGTGGACATTGCCTTTGAATGTTCTATGTCAAATTTCTTCAGGACTTCTCTGGCATACTTAGCCTGACTGATGAAAATTCAATCTTCAGTCTGCTTGATTTGAAGACCAAGAAAGAAATTGAACTCTCCCATCATAGAAATTTCGAACTCGCTCTTCATCTACTTGCTAAACTCCTTGCATAGCTTCTCATCAATTGCTCCAAATATGATATCATCAATATATATTTGGACTAGCAACACATCTTCCTTTCTCCGCTTGATAAATATAGTTGTATCTGCTTTTCCTCTTTCATAGTCTTTTCCAATCAAGAAATTGGTCAGCCTCTCATACCAATCTCTAGGAGCTTGCTTCAATCCATAGAGAGCTATCTTCAATTTGAAGACGTGCTTAGGATTCTTTGAATATTCAAAGCTTGTAGGTTGGTGAACATAGACTTCTTCTTGAATGAATCCATTCAAGAATGCGCTCTTAACATCTATTTGAAATAATTTGAAGTTCATATGAAATGTGAAAGCACATAGGATTCGAATTTCTTCAAGCCGAGCTACAGGAGCATAAGTCTCATCATAATCGATTCCTCCTTGTTTATTGTGGCCCTACGCAACAAGCCTAGATTTGTTCCTAACAACAGAGCCATCTTCATCTACCTTGTTCTTGAAAACCCATTTGGTTACAATGATAGATTTCACTTTTAACTTTGGAAGTAGATCCCAAACATCATTGGGCTTGAACTAATCCAGCTCCTCTTGCATTGTGATCATCCAATAATCATCTCCTTCTGCATCTTCAGACTTCTTGGGTTTGATCAATGATATGAAGGCTGGATGACTCATCATCCTGCTAAACTGACCTAGCATCATCACTTGATTATGACCATCATTAACTATGCTGTCTAACGAATGGTTGCGATGAACTCTAATCTCTCTTGGAAGACTTGGATCAATTACTGGAGGATCTATAACGGGATGCTGAAGAGGAGGTTGATCTTCACCATCATTGAAGTTGATAAAAAGATCCTCATCATCTTCGGCTTCCTCAGCTTTAGGTTCTTATGCTGAGTTGTGTAGCACAGAGAGTGGTGTATTGAGTGGATCTTCTTGCTGGGGTACTCCATAGGCCGGTTCTTTTGACATATATTCTATACGCCCTGCTGTTAGTTAAGCATCCTAGAAAGATACCTTCATCAGACTTAAGATCAAACTTACCTAGTGCCCCTCGTGTGATAATTACTGGTTGTATAACCAGTATTATAACATGAAAAGAGCGGAGGGATTGAGAATATACCTGACTGGTGTAGCTAGCGACTTCTTATTCGAAATTGGTGATGACATAGGCCTTCCTTTTTTGCCTTGTGTCTTCATAGGGTTTGATACCCCTTGTGGGCGGGTCGACAGTTTCTTTCTACGGCGTCCCTGTTGTAGTCGGCAACCGTTTCATTCTTCGGTTGAGACTGTTTCATTCTTCAGTCATTGAGATAACCGTTTCCTTCTTCGGTTGTGTTTTAACCTTCTTCCTGTAACAAATAAGAGAAAAGGATAATGTTAATACGTTTTTATGATGAATGTTTTAATTGTTTGATTGAGTTTATGTGAAGCAAAAA
>CATIWQ010075290.1:0-26516 GCA_949673415.1 Euphorbia schlechtendalii | reverse complement strand
CAATAAAGTGCCAAAAAGCAATATCAAATAACATTTTCATAATATTTTGTTTTCGTTTTTTTTAATTTTGTTGATTTTAGTTTGATTTTGTATTTTTTATCATTTTTGTTGTGTTTGTGTTCATGTTTATTTGTAAATTTGAATAAAAGTGTAATTTTTATATAGTATTGTAATATTGGAATTGTTACTAGATATGGTTATTTTTTTAAAATGAAGTATCGTAACAACAAGAAATATTATGATTAATTAAATAATGTAGCCAAAAATAAACACAAATATATAATTTTTTATTTTTTTAAATTAATAATTTCCCTTATCACATAATTTAGTTGTGTATAGAATGTAAAACTTACATTTTGAGTGGTTAAGTTAGTATTAATATATATATATATATATATATATAGACACACACGAAGGAATGTAATAATAATAATAATGAAAATTAGGCATTAAGAAATATAATAACAATATTTATTTTGAACTCAGCATAAAGATTGCTAAGCAATAATTGAATTAAAATTTTTTTAGATGTTAAACATAAAGGAAATCAATCTATAAATCAATATTTTAATCAACATTTTATACAAGTTAATAAAGGTTAGCTAAGTTTAAACTATGTGTGCTAACTTAATTACACTTATGACTTGTTTGGTTGGTGAAATAGAATAGAATGAAATAAAATTGAACTGAATGCAAAAGCGTCAATTATGATACAAGATTCCGAGGTCAGAGGAAATAGTTCTTCCTAATTACCATAAGAAACATGGATATTCCTTAGTTGACACTTTTTAGATCCCAAAGATAATGTGATACTAAAATAAAAAAAGGATATTCAAGTGTCCCAGGAGAAAAAAAGTTATCATTACAGAAATGTCGGCATGTAGCAAGCCACGCTACACTAATAAAGTCAAAAGATTCAATAAACATTCTCGCCGCGTTTCAAAGCAAGCCACGCTACACTGACAACGTCAGGATGAATTACCAAGCAATGGAATCCATGTAGCAGTTCGAGCCAATCTCGCTAGTGCATAATCAAGAGAAGATCAAGACATGTCGATAAAAATCATTTCAACGTTTTAATCTAGCAGATTAACAAATTAATCTCGCACATCAACAGTTACAAGTTTCTCTCACAATTGATATAATCATGTCTCTAACAGGAAGAATTTTGAAGATTGTACGAGAAGACATATTGAATGATTAAATGAGTTGAAGTACAATTTTGCAACAACTATTTCATCAATCTCTTGTAAATATAAGATTGAAGGCAATGTTCAAATCTGATGAGTGCACCTAGAAATTCCAAGTGCGAAATCTCTGTCAAATTTACCCAACAAACAAAGAAATTTCCAAAGTTGAAGAATTACAGCAAGTCATTATTTTGTTTTTAGCTGATTCAATCATATCACATAATAGCTTTTCTAGATCCTTTGTAAAAGAGAACAGTAAGTTATAAGTTGTTCTCTTAGATTAAAACTTTAATAATCTGAGTGATAGTAGATCTAAGAATGGTACCGAGGGTAGAATAACTTGGAGGGTGCTTATAATACTAGCAAAATAAAAATATATATACCAACAAATACTTGTTATGTTAATAAAGTTGATAAAGAAACACATAAAGTAAAATACATGGAGTTTATTTGTTTGATAAAGATAAGATTATAGTTGTACTATGAATTTGTTTTGAACTTTACAATTTCAATGACAATTATTAACATTTGTAATTGAATTTTATTGTTAAAATTTTTTTTCCATGAATTTATTGGTAACATTTTGAAACTATATTAGATTACACGAGACCAATATATCGTCATATCTTAAAATTCTGACTTTTATTTACTTAAATAATATTTTTTTTCTTCTAAAACGACAGTCTTTTCTCTAAATTACATTGTTTACGAAATAACTTTAATACAACTTGAGGTTAAAACGTAAAAAAACAACTTTAAAAAAATGTCAAATTAACATTTATTTCTGGATAAATAATTATAATCTCCCTCATATTTGCATTAATACACTAACACCTCATTAAGTTTTATCAATATAATTATAACATTCTCGAGTTTTTTCTCTATCCAACTACAATTTCCTTTGGTTATATTTTTACACTTTTCCATCCAAATATATGATATATTGATAAAAATGCCCATGTGTTCATTCTTTGTTCATTGTAATTATTATAGTCATGGAAGCCTCTCTCTCTCTCTCTCTCTCTCTCTCTATATATATATATATATATATATATATATATATATATATATAAGTATTGTGGCTTTGAAAGAGGTTGTCAAATTTTATATAGATTAAATCGATTTGAGTTTTAATATTCCATTTCTTTTTCCATCAATTTGATATAAAAGTAAAAAGATTTAATTATAGCAATAATAATACAAAGAGCATATAACAATTTAGGGACTTTGTTAGGTAATCAATTTATTCATTTTCAATCTACGTTAAGCAATTTATTCACGTATAATTCAATTTTTTTTAATTTTCCCATTCGCTTACATTTAAATAAATTAAACAAAAGTAATCATTGAATCGATATATACATATAAACGCACATGAGCTACTCATTATCTTTTAAACTAGTGAATATCAAGTTGTTAATTATTAATTAAATCAATTTATACAAAATATATTTTTTTTGTGATTGTGCATTTGAAAAATCTCTCTATGATGAAAACCAGAACTATTTTTATTTATATATTTTGTTGAGAGGAGGTGCGATGAAAAGATGCAAATTACAAATAATGATTCAATATGATTTTCCATTAAGTTTTCAACCATAATTATAAGAAAAGGGAGAGCATATTTGACAATTTATTTTTCATGATGTTAGGCAATTTTTTACAAATGATTAAATAATCAAGAATATCCTTAAACATGTGAGGAGAGTCAATCAATAAAAATAACAAACATAAAAATAATAGAGAAATTACAAATACAAAGAGACGAAATAATTGTATGGTAAAATATGTTATGAACATAAGTTCAATGTACAAAGAATGAAAAAAGGGTAACTTTGTCAATATATCATAAATTTGGAAGAAAAAGTGAAAAAATATAACGGAAGAAGGTTGTATTTGAATGAAGACAAAACTTTGAAAGGTAATAATCATGTTGACAAAAAAAGGAGGGAGATAATGACCTATTAATGCAATCTTGGAGGTTATAATTACTTACCTTTATTTCTTCACACATTTGAAGTTTCAAAATTATGTATTACAGGAAAGTAAAAATTCAAATATACAATGGAAGAAAAGAAAAAAAAAATTGAAAAAGAAAAGAATTCCCGCCAAATGGTAAAACTCCCAAATCTTACTGTCTTGAACTGATGAGAATTAGGGCGCTTTCAAGCTCTTCGATTCGAAATCGAAATCGAGGATTTCAAGAACCTCACCAGCTGACGTTCATTATCAACTGGCAAAAGCTCCTCGCAGGGCGAAGAAAATGGGAATCCATGGACTTTTGCCTCTTCTGAAGTCGGTGATGGTACCCTTTCATATAAAGGAATTAGAAGGCTGTTCTGTTGCTATAGATACCTATTCTTGGCTCCATAAAGGTGCATTGTCTTGTAGCACTCAGCTCTGCAAAGGATTACCAACCACCAGGTTTTCTCCACCCTAACACATATGCATTTTCTTGTGTTTTTGAGCGATTGATTTGAAAACTTTCAAAATACAATCAGACTGGGTTAATGGGGTTTCTCCAAATTGTTTATATTCACAGGCTTACACGATTTTGTCAAATAATGCTGGAAGTTTATTAATTTCACCCTAATATTGTCATGGGTATTATATGGTTTGCATGTTTTAATACGGAGCAATATTAAGCATTCATGGATGGTTTTTGTTTTCACGTCACTGAAAGGTTTATGACCTTTTTTGTTTTTCTGAGAGGCAAAGTGACTTTTCCGCATACTGCAATTTCTATACGACTACAATCATTTGTGATAAAGAGTGTTCTTTATTTCAACTTATATATTGTGATAACATAGCGAGGTTAACAGTTTTTCCTTTTGTTGTGTTGTGGACTCGTATTCTCATTTCTCATATCCAATGTGCATTTATCTAATATTTTAGGCACATCGAGTATTGCATGCACAGAGTAAATTTGTTGCGGCATTATGGTGTTAAACCTATTCTTGTGTTTGATGGTGGTCTTCTACCTATGAAGATTGAACAAGAAAACAAACGAGCAAGGTAAGTGAACAACTTTTTGCTTCCCATTTTTCTCTTATTGTCATTGTATTGCACATTTGGGCCATGCCACTTCACTGCGCATGAAAAGCAACTTAGCGGCTAACTCTTTTGAAGATGTATTACTGAAGGGTCATTGACTTTTGACTTCTGTTTCAATGTTTTCACTTTTTTGTTTCTATAATGCATATATGCATAGACCTTAAATGTTTCAACATAATGCTGCCTCGTAATTTTTATCATAAAAATGGGCAATCTTTTATTTTTCGGTAGATTTATGCAATATGAGTTTGTGGCATATCAATAAATGGATCAGATGGTGAAGTATTCCACCTCTCCCACTAGTTGTTTCATTATTATCACACTTTGTGCTGGTTTTAAATGCATTTGTATAAAATTCTTCTTGGAGAAAGCTTCCTTTTTGTTGCCTCGTCCCTGGAGAGCCTTCAATAATGACATTTCTAATTGTCCTAACCACAAAATGTAAAAAGCAGAGCAGCTATTCTATTTTGTTCACCTAATTTATTTGTATATTTTCCTATTAAGTAGTTTTCCCTGTCATACAAAATACAGATCAAGGAAGGAAAACCTTGCACGTGCTGTTGAGCACGAGTCAAATGGAAATTCTGCTGCTGCTTATGAGTGCTACCAGAAGGCTGTTGATATAACTCCTTCAATTGCTCATGACCTAATACAGGTAGTGTATGTCATTCTGCATCTTGTACTACTAGATAGTAGATACTAATTTTATTGATGTGATTGCATGTGGAAGATCTTAAAGCAAGAGAATATATCTTATGTTGTGGCGCCATATGAGGCCGATGCACAGATGACATTTTTGTCAATAAGCAAACAAGTTCATGCCGTGATCACAGAGGATTCTGACCTAATACCATTTGGGTGCCCCAGAGTGAGTTTTTCGGTGTTTGATTATCTTAAATTTATTGCTACGATTCTTATCTTATGTATATTGCATTTTGATTTTGCATTCTCTATACAGATTATTTTTAAGATGGACAAGTATGGGCAAGGGGTTGAGTTCCATTATTCCAGGCTCCAAAAGAACAAGGATTTAAGTTTTGTAGGATTCAGCCATAAAATGCTACTTGAGATGTGTATTTTAAGTGGTTGCGACTATCTGCAGTCATTGCCTGGAATGGGGCTTAAACGGGCTCATGCACTTATTTCAAAGTTCAAAGGCTATGACAAGGTGAGTTTTGTTATGAACTTAATCAAATTTCAGTACTTTTACTGAATATAAGTTATATAACAACACTAACTCTCTGATTGGAGGCTGGATTTTAATCATTAGATATTGCTTCCTATTCAGCAGATTCTTTTTCATTACCATATGCAACTATTGATGATTGGTTCCTTTAGGTAATCAAGCATCTGAGGTATAGCACAGTATCTGTTCCTCCTCTTTATGAAGAGTCATTTCAGAAAGCATTAATGACCTTCCAGCACCAAAGGGTTTATGATCCTACAACTGAAGCTATGGTACATTTGTCTGCTTTACCTGAAAATGATGGTGATGACTTGGACTTCTTAGGCCCATATCCTTTTTATGTACATAATGTTTTTGTTCTCTAATTAACTAGCTCATACTTGTTCCAATCTGGTACACTGTTTTGTACCTTAACTTGGCACACAATGATACCACAACATCTAGCCAAATGTATCGCTGAAGGGCATCTAGATCCATTTACCTGCATGCTATTCGAGGTATATAATGAGTTATATATCTTCCCCCCACCCTCAACAAGATCTCTTTCAAAGTTTGGTGATTTCGGGAAACCAGGGTTAATTTTTGTTTTCTTCTGATTGTTATTTCTCTTTCACAACCTCTATGATATCAAAAATATGTTTGTGTTGAAGTACCATTGGAAAAATCTCCATGATGATTTTTTTGGCTTTTGTATATTCTGCTAGCTTTGATATAAGTAGAGAAATTGATGTTGATATATATGAGTTTGGACTTTGGATAAGAGAATCAAATTACCAAGGATCAGCGAAATTCCAAATCAGATACTCTATGATGCTGCAAATAGCTTTCACTCTTGCTGCTTCACTGCTTGTATGAACTTGCAATACATTTTATTGTCTTTCACAAGCATTTCTCAATGACTTTAAAATTTATGATCATGTAAGCATTACCTGTGAAAATTAAAGCCCGATTTTGGCTGGTTCTGTTGCTGCTTTTCTCACTCTCCATAAACAAAATTTGATTGTTTTTAGTGTTCTTGTTTCAGCAAACAGTATCTGTTCCTCTTTGTCTATAGTGTTCACTATTTACTTCTTGAATGTACTATATACTTATGTATCTTATTTAGCAAGTGTATAAATTAGTCACTCAACTTGGTCTCTCTCTTCCTTTGTCTGTATTGAATTCAATGCCAATTTGAATCTTTTACTAGCTCTTTTTAGTTTAAACTTGATAATACAGCAAAGTCCAGGTCGAGTACTAAGATGGTTATGCCTAAGTCTTCTATATCATGTTCAGTTCATTGTTCTTTTCTGGGATACTGATGTGTCATACTGTCATCTATGTTAAACATGGGAAGATTACGAATGTTCTATAAAATTAAATCCTTTCAAGTTTCATAATAAAATTTCCTCACGCTTCCAATATTTTTGGTGTACTTACAGGGTGGATGTGCTAACTCCGAAGTGGTGCTTAACAGAACAGCAGATTTAAAGAATGTTAAACCTGAAAAAGCAAGGAAAAAGCTAGTTTTGCCGGTGCAGAAAAATCTCCTCACCAAGTACTTCTGTATCCGCCAAAATTCAATGAAAGTTTATGTTTTTGGAACTATAAATTTAAGTTATGTAGTATATATCTGTGATTGTCATGCCCTAATTAGTTGCAGTTTATGAAATAACAAATGGGATGAATATGATGGCTTTAGGTTCCTTGCATGCTGGAATCTCTTTGTTTATTTGAAACGTTGCTTATTATGTCCACTTGTCCATTAGCTTTCTGTGGTGTTTCTACTTCCTCTATCATAGGCGTACCATTGCTTATTTCTGGTTATATAACTAGGAAAACAACTAGCTGTAATAGGTGTTGGCAATCTTTTATTTCATGTCTCAGGTAGACAGAGGCGTCATATTTTAAGGTGAAAATTTCAGATTTGGATGAAGCATGAAACAATAAGCGGGGTAGGAAACGTACAAAAACTGTTGAGAACATTTGTTCTCATTTCTGTATCTAATTCAAATTACTATCTGATCATGATTGTTATGTCATCTACTTGCTGTTACTTCTTTCAAATTTCCTTAATGTCCACCAGGCTTTGCATCTCTTGAAGCAAAGAGAAACTTCACAGCCCCGCGAAAATCACCTATACTTCAAAATCCAGTGGATAAGTCTTCCCCAAGTTCCCAAGAGCATTGCAGTCCCAAGAATTTGGCTTCTTCTTCAGCATCCCCATTTAGCCCTGACTTTGTGATTGTGGAAAGCACTCCACCTGATGACACAGTGAGTAAAATTTCTGTAGTTGTGGGAACTATTGGCTTATCACTATAACTAGTGTTTTTTTTGCCCCTTTATATTATTGATTCCTCTTTTTAGGTGGATAGTGGTACTGTTGCTGAAATCCTTGGAGCTTCAGAGGCTTCATCTCCTGGTGAGGATATGTCCACTCAATTTAGGTTTTTATAGTTTAATAGTGGTTATGTAAATATAGATACCTCTAATCGGTTTATTTTTCCTCTGTAGATTTTGCTGATGAAAAAAGAGGTTCAAAGCATATCCTGGGCCTGGCCTCAAAGTTTGGTGATTCAATACATATGCCTAGGGAAGCACTGCTGAAGGAGTGTGATAATAAGAATGCTTCTGTACTTACTGCAGTTCAAGAAGAAAGATGCACAGAGAACAAAAAGGTCATCACTAGTTCTTATTTTAAGCCCAAATACGTAAACTATAGTAAGGTAGATAATCAACAAGACATGCTCTCAGTCAAGGATGGTGTTGCCGATGATCCATGTGATATTAATGTTCTTAGAAGTTCTTACAAAACAAGACTTGAAAACAATAAGGTGGTGGTGAGGAGCTCGTATTTTCAGTGCAAGTCATCGGAAAAGAATCATGAGGAGAATCTTCAAGAAAGGCCCTTACTGAAGGCTGATTCAGTAATGGATTCTGATAAGAACAAGGATTTCATTACTGAAGGTGCTTCTTGCAACAGCAATGGCATTGCTGCGAAAAGGAAGGCCTCATTAATTCACTCTATCCAAGTAATAGTTCTCTTCCTGACTTCCTGTACCATCTCACTTGCGCCTGTATGTTTCATATATTTGAATCTCACTCTGTCACTTGCCTCAGGAGAATACGAAATCGAAGCACATGCGTTCAAATGAGGCTTTTTCTGACAATGGTATGTGCTATTCCCAGAAGTTTAACAAGTGAATGAATTTTTTTATTTCAAATTTCAACTCTTAGTTATTTTTCATGAAACTGAAAGTTCAATAATTTTCAGTTTGTAAATATTTATGTGCCTAGAAATTTGACATTCTATTCAATTTCTATGCACTCTTCTGTTCGTATCATTTTTCTGTCATAAATTTGGAAGCTTGGCCTGTCTTCTAAAGATGAACTTAAAGCATCAAGTTTTAAGAGTGCATCTGAATTGTCTTCCACCTTTGTTACTCGCTCTAAAGTGTTTGCTATGTTTAGAACACCTTATGTGTTTTTTTTGTTGAAGGTTTGGAAATGGGATCAAAGATGGAAGAGAAAAAGTTTGGATCTAACATATCACATTTAGGGCAATATTCTGAGATAGCAGATAAATCAATGGAAAGATTTGTTTCTGTAATTTCATCCTTTAGATTCTCTTCAACTGGTTCCCGTGCTAGTGGTCTCCGTGCTCCGCTGAAAGATATTCGAAACACTTATTCCAATAGGTAATATTTGCTTAAGCCAGGTGGCAAATTATGTCCTTTATTATTTGCTGCCATCTTCAGTCATAACTTGTTCTATGTCAAATTTTAGGCCAACTCTTGGCGCTGATTTTAGCCGCTTTGCATATAAGCCAAAGGAAAAGAAGAACTCTAGTGTGTAGCAAAGCAATGTGCCAACGCGGAACTTGGAAACATAAATGAAAGATTTGCTAGTCATTTAAGTTGCATCAGAATCTATATCTTTTGCCTGCGGTAAGTCAAGCTGAATCAATTTATTTTCAAACTTCTAGTTATAAAAAAAATGCTGATACTGAAAATGAATCTTGCTCTGGACCAAGATTAATGATCAATTTGATAACACATTTCGGATTCTTGAAGGCTTGAGTTGCAGACTACCTTTACAGTGGTGTTCCTTGTACAATGTATGCTGTAAGTTGAGATATAACATTTCAATCTCTTACAATTTTGTTTTCCTTTATTAGGAACATTAGTTGGTCCAAATCCCAATGATTCTCATTTTGACTTTATATATGGCATTGCTATAGTGAGTATAGCTCAAAAATTAATCTTAGATGAATCTTGCCTTGTCAAGCATTGTTTGCATAATTCCCTTGTGAAACAGATTTGCCTCATTGTTGATGATGGCCAAATTACTCATCAATTATTCAGCAAATTTCCAGCATATTCATGCAGAGTGTTTTCTGCTTAACCATTTATTTAATATTAAGAAGACAGCTTATTGCCCAAGTGGAATAAAACACTTGGATAACAGGCGCCTTTTTGGGGTTTGATTTATTCACAATCTGCCCGTTTGGTACATGATCAATAAATACCCAGAACGTTGAAGTCCTTGAAAAGAATTAGTATCACAATAATAACTCCCTCCTTCAGTTTTGTATATTATATGAGTCTTAGTTGCTACTCTTTAAGCTGCCAATATCAACAATTTCATTAAATTCCACTGTCCAGGCACTAAATTTCTGGGATTTTAATTATAGGTTCAAAAGGCACCAAATCAACAGATTTTTGGTATGTTAATAGCCCATAAATCATTTATATTTTGGGTCTTGGGCTTTTTAGATGTTAACCGGAAAATCTGTAAGATATGAATTTAAGCCATAGCCTGTATCTTGGGCCAGTTTGGCTGAGATACTATCCGAGTGTATAATTCTAAACTTTTAGAAGTGGTGAATTTTAATTGTAAGGAGAAAATGATTTGAAAATTATACTAAAAAAAAAACTGTTGAATTGGTAAGTTGGAATTTGTCATATATATAGCAGTTTTTCCTCCCTCGATAGTTGAATTTTATGGAAGGATTAATTTCTGTAGCACTTCTTATAGCTTGAGTTTGCAAAACTCTATTAGGATTTATTGTCAATATTATTGAACTTTTTTATCTACTTGATTAAACCCATATGCATATAAACAAAATATTTATACATATAATGCAAATTCAAATTTAGGGTAATAATGTCTAGATGAATATATAGTGAGAAAGCTCTCTTGAGTTCGAGATCTTTTTCAATTGAAAAGAGCTTCTAACTACAACAAAAGGAGTTTTGTTGAATACTACTTTGGATTGTAGAGATTAATAAGATTAACAGGTGAAAAAAAAAAAGAAAAAGATCACAAGCTTAAAAATGAGTTGAACATATTATCAGGAAATTAAGTTCAGTCAAATATGATTGATAAGTTCGAATAAATTCAAGTTCAAACGTAAGCTACAATAAGTTTAATTGAGATATTAGTAAATAGTAGAAGGGATAAAGACGTCAATCAATATCCAATATTAACAGTACAGATAGATAAGATAAGATGATTACCCCCATAAACAAAACCTAAAATAAAGAAAGGATAAGCGTCACTAAAAATGTCGGAAACCTATTAATCAAACGTGGCAATTAATTTTTTTAATTATGTCTTAATCAAAATCCTAACTCTAAACTATATTATGGTAATTCCCAACATTACACTCATATATTTTAGGGTAACCCCAATTTTTGCCAAATTTTGATTTCTTACCAACACGCATCTTTCTTTGTCTTAAGTCACTTTCTTAATTTCATTGACTTTATGTAGTAGTTTGTTTGTAACACAACAAAGTAATACATAATCATCATCTCTTATTTCTCCTTTTAGATGATTGCAACATTAAATCATTTATAATTTATTTAACTTACGTAATTAAATAAACTATTTTTAGTCAAAAATGTTTTATTTGTAGGTGGAGAAGAATTTGCATTTCAAAATTTAATGTCCTCTTTAAAAATAGGAAAATATAAATGCAAAAGCTTTCTAATAGTTTTTTTTTTATATAATTTTACAATAAGTAATCATTATTTTGTCATTTGTTACTATCAATATAATATCAAACACCGTTTTAAAAATCCCTGTCTAGGCTCTTTTTTTTAGGATCGTCGCCCGATGTGCCTAGTGTCTAAACTCTCCCACCTAGCGTCTAAGTTTCGCATAGGTCCCAATTATTCCCCGCCTAGGTTTTTGGAGGCTTCGGTCGCCCGATTAACGTCTAGCGTTTTTAAGACATTGATATCAAACATCAAACCCTTTACATTGTAAAAGAAAACAAGCAATTAGCAAAAAAACTCTTATAATTAACATTCACTAATTGACAAAATATTTATTAATTACAAGATTAAGAAGATTGTAGTATGCTGCCACGTCATTTATATTTGTGGTCTAAAATTTCAATTACTATTACTGTATATTAAATATTCAAAGGATGAAAATATAATACATGAATTTGATCCATTTATTTTATACATTGTTGTTTAACAAAGTCTATTATATATAGTCCATTTGTGTTCTACAAATTCAAATAAATGCTGGCATACAAAACGTAGAATTTTCAATTAAATTTGATATGTACAAATATATCCCATACGATAAAAAAACATTAAAATATTTTAGGCCGTTGCTCACCATTTATGGAACTCTCCTTTTGTGTTTCATTTATTTCTAGTTTCTATTCTATTTGATACACTAAGATAATTTTTTATCTATTTAAAAAATCTCTGTCTAGTATTGTTGATACACTATTTTGAGGGCCATCATCATATTTTTGTTTATAAGACGTTCCTAGGTGCTTGATCGATTTATTGTCACCCAGGCGTCGTTTATGACTAATCTCAAGGTTTTAAAACATGTTCAAATTTAGATCTTTAGGACCCTGCTTATATACACGCTTAGTCGATTTTTAAGGAGTGATGTGGGAAATCGATCCTAATACACCCTCTCATTGCGATTGTGCTGATAACGTGTTATAAACAACTTAAACGATATTATCCGTTTTAACGTCGTTTACGGCCAACCTCACGGTTTTAAAACGCGTCATTCAAGTTTAACCTTCAAAACCCTACTTATGTACAAACTCAGTGGATCCTCAAAAAGTGATGTGAGACATCACTCCTAATATTGAATTTTTAATTTTGTCTTAAATATTTATTATTATTTTAATAATATTTTATTTTATAGTTTAGATTTAATTGAATTTATCATTTTAAATTTTCTTTTTAAAAAAAAACATAAATCCAATTAATTATCGACCAGGCCCTAAATAATCTCTACCCAAATCTCGGCCTTTACCATCCAACAAAAACCTAGCGTTTTTGAAAAACCCTTGTTTTGCCATAATCGTCCTTAACAACTTAATGGCAATTGAAACAATTAATTTTCAGATGCCACGTCCACACAGTTATTTTTTATATTATGTTCAATATTTATCTTGTAACTTAACTTTTTTTCTTTGCTTATCAAAAGGCTTTTTTGTTTAATTTTTATATTATTAAGTAAATAAGTTACAGTTACTCTTTACATCCACTCTTACTGAACAAAATCTATTTCACGTGTCGTAGTTCAAAGATTGATTTGTAATTATTTTTAGGTCAAAATTGAATAACTTGTTAATTGAGTATCTGGATCTTTTTTCATACTTACTTTTGCTTTAAAAAAATTAGGAGTACTGGTAATCTAAAATGTTCAGTGGTACAATTATTTTTAATTATGTTGAAACAAAAATTATCAATAAACAATTAAAATACAACAGTAACAGACTACCCAAGCTGAACTAAACAACCCTGTACAATCAATCCCACCACAAATAATAAGGTTGGACATTATGATTTTTCGAAAACAAAAAATGATAAGATTCTATAGGCTATTGTCCACTTCATATGTTATAAGATGATTATGTAAATGTTGGGTCTTTTTCTGATAACTCAGTTTTACTACACACATGGCACTTACATATTTGTGATGCCACCTAGTGTTATGCACGTGGCCTTGGTGTCAATGGATTTGTATTATTTCATTATTTGACAGATCCATTTATTGGAATATCCTCAACTTTCATGGATATTCAAGATAATATAAATTTTGATACTAGGATAATCTAGTTTAATTCAACTGTATTTAGTACGTTGATTAGTCATTTAATTTGTATACAGCTAAACTATACTTAATAAATTTATTAGGATTTTTTTAATAATTGATTTAGCATAAAAACTATATAACTAAATTTCACAAATATTGTACTTAGTATTTAATAATGTATTTCTGTAAATCTTTTTATATTAATCATTTAATAAATACAATGTGTAACCCCATATCTTTTAATCAATAAAAATATAAAAAATATTGAGAGTGAGTATTAGATTAAAAAACAAGAATAGTTTAAAAATTAAATACTAATAAATATATGACCTGAACTGTAAGGTAAAAACAATTGTAAACAAACACTTAAAATTCTTGTTCTATCCAGGAATTTGACATATCTTCACTAAAAGTCAGACCATTTTTGTTTATTTTTTAATTCCTCGCTCTAATCAATCACAATAAAAACAAATTATCTAATTAAATTATTTTCATAATTTACTGGTATATAATCTCCATATCCCTTCTGATTTGTTAACACTAGTTTATATGCAAACAAATTGTAATTATTAATTAATTAAGTTCGGCTAATTCTTTTCTCATTGAAACA
Source organism: Euphorbia schlechtendalii (assembly GCA_949673415.1). Taxonomy (NCBI): domain Eukaryota; kingdom Viridiplantae; phylum Streptophyta; class Magnoliopsida; order Malpighiales; family Euphorbiaceae; genus Euphorbia; species Euphorbia schlechtendalii. Next base: position 12,412 of record CATIWQ010075290.1, on the reverse strand, counting down.
ACATTTGCTTTTATGTTTTTTTTTCTTAGAAACTAAACAACTCAACTATAAAATTAAAACCCATGGTTCAATTACTTTAATATGAGTCAACCACATGCATGTTAAAAAAATAGTTTCTTGTCTCTTTAGATGATCCTAATAAAGTCAATCACAAGTATTATTCTCCTTTCTTCAAGTTCACTACTTTTGATTACATAAAACTCTCGTCCTCATCTTATCTTGTTACGATGGTAATATTCAGTATTTTAAAAGGTATTAGGGCGGTTAGAGCCTCTAGGAACTAAGCGGATTAATATTTTTAAATTTTTAATATTTGTTTATGAATTAGAATAATTCAACTAATACATAAAGTTCTATATAATAAAATTAAAAATTCATGTAATAACTTTTTTCTGAATTTTAACGACATTTTTCTTGCTTTTGACAACACTTTTCTAAGCTTTGACTACACGATTCTAGGTTTTAGCATCACTTTTTTTCTTGCCCGCCTGATCATATAAAATCATGATGGTGTTCCAAAAAACTCCAACTAGACCGTCTTTTAAAAAAAAGATAATATTAGCTCTTTTGTGAAATTAACTTTTGAGATAGAGAAAGAAAATGAAAACCGAAAAGAAAATAAATTAAAAGCTGATATAATAGAAAACAATATAAATAAATTATTTGAAACAGTATTTTTATAATTTGAAAATAAAAATCAAGTTAACCTATCTAAAATTCTCTAATCATATATGGCAATTGAGTGCAGTTCAAATACTCGTCTTCCAAAATGAAGTGGGATTTTAATGATATCGGAATCCATATATATTAAAAAAAAAGTTATTTTATCATATGAAAAGTTCTGGTAGATTTAGATCACAGCAGAGGATAGAAACTGACTTTAATTATGAAATTGTGGACATTAGTATTAAATAACAATTGAACAAACACTAAGAAACAAAATTATCAATTGCAAAATTATTAACAATATAAATAATAATACTAAAAAATATAGACAAAGAATACACGATCACCGATCTGAGATTCCATTATCCAATCAGAAAAAGGAGAAAACCAGCTGTTAATGTCCAAAAAGAAGACAAATTTCCAACATATAATTGCAAGCCCCCTCTTCCTTACCCTGCCATTTGCCTACATACTGTTGGTGTCATTTTAATGCTATTAATGCCTTGTTGGTACTGAGGAGTTAGTTTCTAAGAAAAGTTGTAGAGGTTGAAAGAATTTATTAACGAACTCTATCTCCGAAAATGAAAAAGATTGAAGACTCGAAATGCGTCTCCTTACGAATTGCTTAGTTCATTAGAGTTAGGAGGGGCCGCAGAAGATGAACGTTGCCCCCATTAATTCATACAAGATATTTCCATGCCACTAGCCTAGTAATGTTTTATGCAGTCTTCAGGTGATAAGGTAATAGAAGTTGGACATGAGTTAATTACAAAGAAGATACATGGATGCATTAAGGCCTAAATACCAACATTATTCAATCTGAATCCCTGGAATACAGAGAGATGTGCAATTGGTTTTTATGATTCAATTGCTTCATCTTGTTTGTTACAATGGATTCTAAAGAATTCCAACAAGAAACAAAAGAAAGAAAAGGGACCAATTATTTCCATTTCTCTCCCCCTAATTAAAACACGATTACCCCTTGAATTAATCCACCAATATGTATAATTTGTTGTTGTTAATCGGAAGAACTAAACAAATAATTAAACTTCTAAGAAGCCAGTCAACCTAAGAATTGAATTCCGGACTTGGCTCAAATCTCTTCCCTTCAAAGTTCTTCCATTTCCAGTACAAACAGAGAACGCCATTTTCCCCTCTATTCTTCTCCCTATCAAAACATGCGGCGGAACAATCGTCTCTCCGTCGTCGTGTTCGTCTTCAAAATCGTCGGAATCGGACAGTTTGTACACATTGCTGGGGATATTATTAACAGGAACAGAAGAAGACGAACAAGAGCTCTTCTTCTTCTTGGAGCTGTTTCTGTTGATGCTATTACAGAACAATCCGCTATCCATTTCGTCGAAGAGGTAGAAGCTGGTGTTTGTGTGGCTGTTGTTGTCGAAGATAACCTCGGACTCCTCGAACTCCTCGGCCATGATTGAATGGAATAAAAAGAAGAGGTAGAAAAAATGAAATAGGAAAGGAGAGGAACACAGTAAGGGGAATAAAAGAGGGGGTGATTTATTTATAGAGGGGAGGGAAATGAACAAGAATAAGAATAAGAACAATCGTAGAGAGCACACTTTTGATTGTTTGTGTTGAGAGATGGCGTCACTGTGTAGAGAACTCAGACCACTTGAGTGCGCTCCCCGCTTTCTTCCTTTCTCTTCCCTTCTTTAATTACTGCTATTATTACTTTCTCTTTCTTCCAAGTAGTTGCTTGGGTAATGTTTTTATTTTTTTTAAAAAATATTACCTAATTATGTTATTTAATCATACGACAGATAGTAATTTGTAATTATTTTTTAAAATTATTATTACAATTTAATTTAAAAATATATTTATAACTTTAAAAAATTTAGTGTTTAACATTCAAGTGCATTATATTTTTACTAATAACTGGTGTATTATTTTGAATGTATAAGATTCCAATTTTTCATGATCTAATTTTAAGTCAGGGATTTTTTCTTTTTTTATTAACATATTTTCTATATTAATGAAAGCGCATGTCATATTTTTTTTAAATTTATCCTATTTTTATTTATCAATTATATCATAGATCAATTTTAAAAGTTTTAAAAACGGGTATAGAAAATACTATTATCAGCTTCCTTTTTCACTATAGATAATAGTAATAAAACACGTGCACTTAGTTGATTGATTTAGTGGTCAATTAATTATATGTTGTTGGTTATGCATTGGCTTTACTAATTTTGCTTCTATGTTTATCACAATTGGTTAATTTTCTGTTCGTAGTTTATAGGACATTTGACAAATATTAGCACATCGTAATAATACTTTGAAGGCGTATATGGTATGTATGCGCATACCTGAATTTTAGATGTAAACTGCTGACATAATGAATATTGTGTTAAATATGTACAATATTAATAGATGTATTTGGAGTTGAAAATGGCTCTCGTATGAATCTAGTCTAAAATATAACTCCATACGTTTTTCTATATAAATAAGGACTTAAGGAGAATATGATAATGCGGCGTAATAGTAAGTACATTATTACCCCACTTTACATGTAAAAATAGGACTATTACCGCACCAGTTTTGACCATATTTTTTAGAATGAAAAAAAAAGTACTTACTCTAAATTAAACAGTGTTAAGCAAGCAGCTAATCGCGGTAACATCTGTAACACTTCAAACAAATCATAATATGCTACATACTTCCGATATTTTAGCTGATATAAATAAACAACCATGTATTCATATGTTTTATATTGACTATGAAAATAATAAATGCGATTAATCTTTTATAGTTTAGCAAAATGACTTTACTAAATAATTTGTTCTTATCAACTTTATTACTCCAACTGACTCCAAAAGCTAATTTTTGTAAATTTTTTTATTTTATCTTTTTTATCTGTCGATTTTGAATAATAGTATATTTTTTTAATTTACATTTATTTAATTAGAAAAACTAAACATAAATAAAAATATAAGTTAATAATTAAGAAAAAAATATAATAATTATTTTAGTACTGTAATAAAAATTTGGAATGACTAATCTTTGAAAATAGAGAAATTAATATGATATTTCAAATTATTAATTTATGTCATCAAGACATTGACTTTGATGGCATTATTTATTAAGTTAATGAAGGTCTAATGTATCCTTACCCTTTTAAGTTGGTACAAAAAATTGGATGTCACTCTGAAATTATAAAAGTGTCAGATATCCTTCTAAAGTTGTTAAAGGTGCACCAAATACCCCCCATTATGCTAATGTGACAGATGATTTGGCAGAATTTGAAAAGTGAAATCAGTGAAGTAATTTTACATTATATAAAAAAAACTTTTTCTTAAATTTAGAATCCATTTTCATTTTTCTCCTCTTAGTTTTCTTTATCTTCTTCTTCGACTAAAATTCATCGGTTTTCTCGATGGCAGCTTAAACTCCATGGCCTCCTCACTAGCGTTCTCGACAATGGCTTAGACTCCATGGTGCCCTATCTACTTCGTTTTCTCTCTCTCTTTCTTACTTATCTTCATTTTCTCTCATCTTTCATGGACGTTTGATTTTCTCCTGTAAAATTTTTCTCTCAAATTTCTTAGTTAAATTTTTTTATCGTTCATCACTGCTTATAAAAACCCAGAAAATCATAAACAAAATGTCCAAACTTAACATTTCAAAACCAAAACCCTTATGTCATTTAATAGACTAACTAAATCACATAACAAATAAACACATAAACCATGAAACAAACAACCATGAAACAAAAAACATGAAAACTAGGAAGCAGAAAAATGAAAAATTCTATCTCTTATAATTTTAGTTTTTCATTTGTGTATTTGTCTCTTTCGAGTCTGGCAAATCTCGATTTGGTTTGTCTTCTCCGACGAACCTCTATTAATTGTTGTTTTTTTCTCGTATCTTGCTCCCTTACCATTTTTTGGAAGCCAATTTCTTCTTTGCATTTCAATCTTGCAGATGTAGACTTTTGTTGGAAATTTGGTTTTCGTGACTATGCAAGAATAAGTGTGGAATAAATGAAATTATATACAAAGATGTGCGAAATGCTCTTTAAATAGCTAAATCAAGGTAACATGGAGGGGATAATGAGTGGGTTGGTGAAGAAAGAAAGTAATCCGTATTTTATTTTAGATTGGTCGATGTCATTTAGTGGTAAAGAAAGACAGTGAAGGTGAGAAGGAAAGCTTAGGTAGATAAAGAAACTTTACTTTTTAAAAAATAATGACATGTGTCGAAGTTTGATAAGTTTGACTTTTCATGCTTCGACACGGGGTGCGAGTAAAACACAATCTCCACCATGTGATTGGTGAAGTTGGGTTGAAGTAAGGAGTTTAATGATTCGTTTTCCTCAACTTGATGGAGTATCTGGTTCTCTTATAATTTCGAGGTGATATCCGGTTTTTTTTACCACCTTAAGGGAGGTATTGATGTATTAAACCTTTTATGAATAATGATAATTATATTTTACATTGTTTATTCTATTAATGTAAGATTATATATATTTTATAGTGCTATACAAAGGATTCTTCCTCTTGTAATTACTGTCATATATGAGTTTATATGTTTTTTATGTTGTCAATTTGATATGTGATGTTATTGGCAGTTCCAAATTTTTAAATATTTACATAAAAAGAGAATTGTATTATAGTTAAAGATAGAAAAATAGCTAAATTAATGACCTAGTTAATTCAATTCAGTTTGATTTAATGGCCTAATGAATAGGTTATTAATAAGAGAGTATCTTTTGCTTGATCGAGATTTCATGGAACCAGAATTAATTCGAATAAGAGTAAAGTACAAGGATTAATAATGTTTTCTTGAAAGATTACAAAATATACATAAAATAATTGTAATAGCCCATAGCCGAGGGGTAAGCTGATCTGAAATTGAGCCGAGCCGAATTATTTGGTGTAGTCATGAAGGCATTGAAAGCTGTAATATTCGTCTATTCGGTGATCATTGAGGAGGAGGAGGAAGGGGCGTAGGTGTAAAGCCAAAACAAATCAGCTACGGCGGCCGGATCCGGCGGCTCATGCTGCGCCTGCGGGTCCCATTTCAAGTAAAAATTAAAAAATAAGATGGAAGGTCCACCACCTAATCTAATCCAAACAGTGCCTGGGAACTATAATACGACAAACCACTTAAAAAACGACACGTGTTAGATGACGTAAGGGATTGCTCAATTATTCTCTCGGACATTTAACTGCCACGTGGCCACTGTTTAATTTCATGCAAGTCTTTGTTAATTTGAAACTAAAAATTTGTTCCCTAAATTTGGTTCTATCCCTTAAGAAATAACTAAAAACATGAAAAAGAAATTGTATTGAGAAAAAATTAGATTAAGCGGCGAAATATATATATATATATATATATATATATATATATATATATATATATATATATATATATATATATACACATACACAAATATATGTATATATACACATACACACACATATATATACATATATATGTGTGTGTATGTGTATACATGTACATATATTTGTATATATATATATGGGTGATGCAAATATAGGGATCCCTGGGGAAAGTAAGAAATCTAAAGAACCAAATCGAACATAAAAATTGGATCAGATCAAACTATTTAGGTTCTGTTCTTGGTTTTACTATTTGAGTAATTTGATTTTAGGTTTGGTTCTCGGTTTTGAGAAATTAAATAAATCGAGAACCGAACCTAATTAAAAAAATTCAGGTTCTTTTCTACTTTTTCTTTTCATTCACATTTTATTTTTTCCAGATTTTATAATATAATTTTTTATATCTTATATTGCAGGTTATTGAAATGAAAAAAGTGATTTGCATTTCTTATATATTTATTTAATTTTTTTGTTACAATGATCGTTAAATTTAATTTAATTTTTTCAAACAAAAGTTAATTCTTTAACATGAAAATATTTATTAAATTTTGAACTTCACTCTCCCAAAAAAGAGTTAAATTTTTTCCTGGAAATATAATTTGATTTTCTGTTATTTGATTTTTGGTTTATTTGATTCTGTTCGATTCGGTTCAAGAACCGAACCGATCAATGCTCCCCCCTAATTAGGGGTGTGCATTCGGTCGAAACTGAACACCAAATAAGGAAAATATTATTAACCGAATCAAACCAGAATCAAAATCGAATTAACCAAACTAAAATAAATTATTCGGTTTGGTTAAAAACCAAATCAAACCGAAATTTAAAATTGATTAACAAAAATTTTAAATTCTAAGACTTAAAATACAAAATACACATCCAATATAAGTATTACAATGGATTAAATGACTTAGTAGAGACACATAAAGAAATAAGAATGCATTTTCGAAGGTGTAATATTAAAATAAAATATTATTATATGTTTATATATATTTCGGTTCGGTTCGGTTATTACGATTTTTTCTACACAACAACCGAACCGAACCGAATAACTGAAATATTAATATTTTACAAACCGAACCAAACCGATTTTTTAAAATAACTGAACCAAATTAATATTTTAGTTTGGTTCGGTTTAGTAATTCGGTTACCGAACCATTTGCACATCTCTACCCCTAATACTCCCTAATTTGAGTTTCTATATTGTGAAAAAACTTTTAATAAAGTATATATAGATGCATAAATAATATGATTTTCTAAGATTCTTCATCTCTAATATATTAATATGCACTAAAACTTCGCAATTTCAATCATTATTTAAAATAACACATCTGCGCTTACAATAAATATAAGAAATAATTTACATCACTATTTATATGACTTGTACACGTACCTCTTTTATCACATTCTCAAAAAGAAATTGTGGTGTTTTTAATTAAGTATGAAGAAGTTGATTAGCCATTTTTTGAATAGTTAAGGAAAAATTTTAATATGTATTAGTACACATTAATGTTGAAATTTTTATTAGTGTGAACTATAATAATTACTATTTAAATGGAGACTAAAATTTCATATAAATTGCCATGAGATTATGGCATTAAGATCATCCCATTTTGTGAGAGTAATTATATATACATCTTGTATATATATTTGTGAGAATAAGTTTGGGATGTATTTGGGTTTTAAGTTTTGGGTTTTGAGTGTTTTTTCTCCATTTATTTTGTATTGTTATTTCTCGATTAATTAGTAGAATATTTTGTTGTTGTTATATTCTTCCAAATAAATATTTCGTTCCGCTACCGGGGTTATTTCTCTAACAAATTGGTATCCGAGCCAATTAATATTTATTTTGGAATTTTACTATGGTGATAACAAAATTTGATATAAGAAATTTGATCGCTCTATTAGCTTTGCCTTATGGTAAGTCAAGATGAAAGCAATTTTTAAGTAGAATGGATTATACAAGACGATGGTGGAGGAATTGCCCGAAACGGGTAAAAGATAAAAAGCAAGATTTGGAGGAAAAAACACTAGCTGCCATTCAGTTATGCTTGTCAAACGAGATTCATCGTGAAGTCATCCATGAGAAGACTGCCAAAAGTTTATGGGAGAAACTTGAGTCTCTCTATCTGTCTAAAAACCTCATCAGCAAGCTTGTGGTGAAGCATCGTCTTCATATGCTTCATATGGCAGAAGGTACATCCTTAAAGTCACATCTTGATGATTTCAATTCCATTCTTTTGGATCTAGAAAATTTGGATATTAAGTATGAAGATAAAGCTCTTATGTTGCTGCGGTCTCTACCTCCTTCTTTCAAGAATTTGAGAGACTTTGATTTATAGCAAAAACACTTTAACCGTGGAGGAAGTTAAAGAGTGTTTGTATTCTAAAGATCTTATTGATAAAGAGCTTTTCGGTGAAAGAACCAGTTCAGCAAAAGGTTTGATTGTTCGAGGGAGATCCGATACATGAGCTCCCAGAAGCAGCAATGGTTATCGTTCCAGATCAAAGTTAAAATCTCGATACAGTAATTTGACATGCAATTACTGTAAGAAGAAAGGGCACATAAAGTTTGAATGCTTCAAGCTCCAATGAAAGAATAAAGAAAAGAGTCATAAAGATTATAGTCCCGCCGAAACCAGTGTTGCAGAAGATGAGGTAGACTGCGAAGTCTATGCCGTATCTGACGATGGTGCCAGATCTGGACAAGGATGGATTTTAGATTCAGCTTGCTCATTCCATATTTATCTCCACAGAGATTGGTTCTCCTCTTATGAGCTAGTAAATAGAGGAGTTGTGTTGATGGGCAACGATCATCCTTGTAAAATTGTTGGAATTGGTACTGTCAAAATTAAGATGCATGATGGTGTTGTCAGAACCCTGATAGATGTGCGACATGTTCCAAACATGAAGAAGAACCTCATCTCACTATCTGCTTTAGATGACAACAATTGCAGATTATCTAGTGGAGGTGGAGTTTTGAAGGTTTTGAAAGGTACCCTCGTTGTGATGAAAGCAAGAAAAGTTGAAAGATTGGACGTGCTACAAGGATCAACAGCCACAGGTGTTGCTGTAGTTTCTTCTTCCATGTCAGATTTAGACGTTACCAAATTATGACATATGAGGCTTGGCCATATGAGTAAAAAAGACTTGTCCATGCTTAGTAAGAGGGGTCTACTTTGCGGCCAAAGTACTTTCAAGCTTGAGTTTTACGAGCATTGTATTTTCGGCAAACACAAATGAGTCAGTTTTAATGGCGGTGTTCACAAAACCAAAGGTACTTTGGATTATATCCATTCAGACTTTTGGGGCCCCGCACGTGTTCATTCTAAAGGTGGAGCTCGCTATATGCTTACCTTTATTGATGACTATTCGAGAAAGGTTTGGACTTATTTCTTGAAACACAAGAATGATGTCTTTACCATTTTCAAGCAGTAGAAAGATTTGGTGGAGAATCAGACTGGCAGAAAGATCAAGCGTCTTCGAACAGATAACGAATTAGAGTTTTGTAATGAAGAATTTGATACATTTTGTAAAAATATGGGCATCTCGAGACATCTCACAGTTCGAGGTACGCCGCAGCAGAATGGCGTAGCCGAACGGATGAACAAAACCTTGTTGGAGAAAGTTTGATGCATGTTGTCAAATTTTGGCTTATCTCAAGCCTTCTGGATAAAAGCAGCTTCAACAACTGCTTATTTGGTGAATCGTTCTTCCTGTACTTCGATTGATTGTAAAACTCTTGAAGAGTTATGGTCTGGTAAAGCTGCTAATTATTCTGATCTAACAATTTTTGGATGTCCTGTTTATGTCCATGTCAACGATGGAACACTGGAGCCTAGAGCTAAAAAAGGTATTTTTCTTAGTTATCCTATTGGCATCAAAGGATATAAAGTTTGGCTTCTAGATCCCAAGTAACCAAAGTCTGTAATCAGCAGAAATGTTGTGTTTGATGAATCTGCTATTCTGCATCCAAGAAAAGAGTCCTCAGTAGTAGCTGACACCGAAATACAGAATTCTGATAAGCAGGTGGAGGTTCCGTTTGAGGTGGAGGAATCATTTGCTCCGTCCGACGCCACAGAGGAGCAAATTTCAGAATAATTATCTGAGCCTATAGAAGTTGAAGAAACTACTACCATCGAGCAGGTGGAGCATCTTGTTGCTGAAAGCAGGCCTGGTAGAGAAAGAAAAATGCCTGTAAAGTTTGTAGATTATGTTACCTATGCCTTTGTTGCTGCTCAAGAGACAGAAGGAGTTGGCGAACCTTCCACGTATTCAGAAGCCATTTCTCGAGATGATTCTGCTAAATGGCTGATTGTTATGCAAGAGGAGATAGAGTCTCTACACAAGAACAAAACGTGGGAATTGGTGAAGCCTCCTAAAGATAAGAAGATTGTTGGTTGCAAATGGGTCTTCAAAAGGAAAGATGGTATTCCAGGAGTTGAAGATGCTAGATACAAGGCACGATTGGTCACTAAGGGTTATAGTCAGGTATAAGGAGTTGATTTCAATAATGTGTTTTCTCCTGTTGTTAAACATAGCTCTATTCGTGTTTTGCTTGCCTTGGTTGCTATTCATAATTTGGAGTTGGAGCAACTTGATGTTAAGACTGCTTTCTTGCATGGAGAATTGGAGGAGAAAATCTACATGAGGCAACCAGAGGATTTCGAAATTGAAGGCAAAGAAGACCATGTTTGTTTATTGCAGAAGTCACTGTATGGGTTAAAGCAATAGCCTCGACAGTGGTATAAACGGTTTGATTCCTTTATGGTTGGACATGGCTATTCAAGGAGCCAATATAATAGCTGTGTATATTTTCAAAAACTTACAAATGGCTCGTTCGTTTATTTGCTGCTTTATGTTGATGATATGCTTATTGCTGCCAAGGATATATCTGATATCAACAGATTAAAAGCAGAGCTTAGTAGTGAATTTGAGATGAAAGATTTGGGAGTTGCTAAGAAGATTCTCGACATGGAGATCCAAAGAGATAGAGCTGCAGGAAAGATTTATTTGACTCAAAGAAGTTTTATTGAGAAAGTGTTGGAGCGTTTTGGCATGAAAAATGCCAAACCTGTAAGTACTCCACTCACTGCTCATTTTCGACTTTCTGCTGCTCTATGTCCTTAATCCGAAAAGGATATTGAGTATATGTCACATGTTCCTTATTCTAGCGCTGTTGGTAGTATCATGTATGCTATGGTTTGCACTCGTCTGGACATTTCACATGCAGTCAGTGTTGTTAGTAGATAAATGTCTAATCCAGGAAAAGAACATTGGCATTCTGTGAAATTGATTTTGAGATACTTAAGGGGTACTACTAACGCTTGTTTGGAATTCGGGAAAAGTAAGAACATGGTGGTTGGCTATGTTGACTCAGATTATGCAGGTGATCTTAACAGAAGAAGATCCATTACGGGTTATGTGTTTACCCTTGGTAGTAGTGCTATCAGTTGGAAAGCTACTTTACAGCCCACAGTTGCATTGACCACTACCAAAGCAGAATATATGGCGGTGGTTGAAGCTGTCAAAGAAGCTATTTGGCTACGAGGTTTGGTTGGTGAACTCAGCTCGAATTTGCAGAGGATTGTTGTTCGTTGTGATAATCAAAGTGCAATTTGTTTGACGAAAGATCAGATGTTTCACGAAAGAACAAAGCACATAGACGTCAAGTACCATTTTATCAGAGATATTATTTTCGAGAGAAATATTGGTGTTATTAAAATACTGCAGACAATCCAGCTGATATGATGACAAAACCTCTTCCTACCTGTAAGTTTAAGTATTGCTTAAACTTGATTGGTGTTTATGACTATTAAGATTGCATGATAGAGCAATTTTGACTTGATTGGTGTTTATGACTATTGAGATTGCATGATAGAGCAATTTTGGCTAAGGTTCATTGAAATTCAAAACAAGGTGGAGATTTGTGAATGTGTTTTCAATTTCAATAATTAATTAGTTATTAAGTGTGAACAAGTTGATTAGCCATTTTTTGAATAGTTGGAAAAAATTTAACATGTGTTAATTCATATTAATGTTGAAAATTTTTTATTAGTGTGACCTATAATAATTACTAATGGAGGTTAAAATTTCATATAAATAGCCATGATATTATGATATTAAGATCATCCCATTTTTGTGAGAGTAATTATATATACATCTTGTATATATAATTGTGAGAGTAAGTTTGGGTTGTATTTGGGTTTTGGGTTTTGAGTGTTTTTTCTCTATTTCTTTTGTATTGTTATTTCTCGATTAATTAGTGGAATATTTTGTTGTCGTTATATTCTCCCAAATAAATATTTCGTTCCGTTATCGGGATTAATAGAAACACTAAGCTGAGATGTTTGCATACGCCATTAATTAAAAAATTCAATATG
>CATIWQ010075287.1:0-11455 GCA_949673415.1 Euphorbia schlechtendalii | reverse complement strand
ATATACGTATATATATATATATATATATATATATATATATATATATATATATATACACATATATATGTATATTCAAATAACCCAATTAAATTATTTTGGCCCCTTAAAAATATTATAAGCCTTTAAATACTTATTTAGGGTCTCAAACATTGTTTTTAATGAGGAGAACTCCCTTTTGAAGATCGTCGGACGGGCAAAAATCTTGTGATTCGAGGATAAATATCCCGAAAAGCCATCATCATTGAACGCGCGAGCTGGTACAAAATCTCGTGCTCACAAGCATAAAGAAGTCAACTTCAATAAGAGAGTTAGCGCATGACATTCCAGACTAATTCTTCACTATATTATTATTATTATATCATATCGTATTTTAATAAACCAGGATGAAATATCATTCAAACAAGGCCTTATATTCATGGAATTGTATTTTCATATGATCCATTGTGTAGAACCCAAGTTAATAGTACTTCACAGTTCTGAGTAGTTTTGGAAATAGCAAACTGTTTAGGACAGTGAAATTAATTGAATACTAAGTAAACTCTTAATTAATAAGGCTAGCTTGAGTTTATTCAAGGGAGAATAACTCAGTATTGCTATGTGATTAATTAAATTGTAACTTAAAGTAAGAAAAGCTGAGTTTATGCTGAGTACTACATAGTTTGGAATTACATCACTCAGCTCGTACTGAGTTCCTACTTTTATTTAATTAAAAGCACATTCTATTTGACACATAGAGACTTAATGACACATGTGCTACTAAAGTTATCTATGATGGAACGGAATATTCTCTTAGTGCTTTTCAGGGTAAAAGGCACTGAAATTGAGAAAGATTCCTATGATCCTCACAACGTCAAAAGTTTCAGTACAGCTGTCAGAGATTCCCCACTATAGTCCAAGTAAAAGGAATTTCTATTATGCGCCGCGTCTCAAGTGTCTCCGCGCGATTCTGCCAACGTTAGCAAGGTCATCCAACTGGAAGACTCCATGTTACAATATAGAGCGCCTCTCTCAAATCTAGATTACATGAAGATAAAAAGAATTTGTCAATGAAATTTTATCGAGCCTCAACATTCAAATTCCTATCTCTAAACGTCCTAGAATTTATCTCTAACGGGAAGATTCGAAAGATTAAAGAGATGAGAAATTGAAGATCAGTAATCTCATAAAGTTTGCAATGGCTACTTCTCAGAGCTTCAAAGTATAAATAGAAGAATGGAGCAGACGTTCAAACTTGGTGAATCACCTTGAATTTCTTAAGAGTAAAAACTCTGTGCAATTTTCTCCGCTTTAAAAGAAATTCCTCAACAAGCAATCAACAAAAGTCAATAGCTTTATCTGCTTGTAATAGAGAGAAACTTAGATTAACATAAGTATTCAATGTTTTTATAAGTTGAATTCAGTTCGCTTTATTGTTCAAAATCTGAGTGTCAGTTTGAGAAGGGTACTCAAACTGAGTTGAGCGGTGTAATGTTTCTAACTCTAAGCGATTAGCTTTTATCAGCGATTTGCTCATTCATCTCTCTCATTCACATATTTGCTTGTTATCCAATCTATGCTGAGTAAATCTTACTCATTGAAAATAAACTATGCTAGCACAACTGAGCAATTTATACATTTTTATATCGCACTCAGCACGCATATAAAAACTTAACTTAGAGTATAAATTAGAAAAAGTTTAACAGTAACCAAGATAACTCATTCACCCCCCCTCTGCTGTCGTTATTAGCCTGTTTACGGACCAACAAGTGGTATCAGAGCAGTTACTCAACTTCAAGACTAATCTTCTTGGAGTTAGATCCATAAATGGCATATAATAACTTGAGTTCGGGTTCTGGTCAAACAATTCTCCTTAAAGAGGGAATGTCTGTTACTAGACCACCTCTCTTTGATGGTAATCACTGTACTTTTTGCAAAAATAGAATGAAAAATTTCATCCAGTCGCAAAGCATGCAGGCCTGGCTCGCAATTGAGCTTGGTCCTAGAGTTCCCATTGTTATGAGGAACGGTGTGCGCATCCTTGTAGGTCTAGAGGATTACGATGATGCTGATCTGAGGCTTCTCAAAGAGAATGCTGCAGCGATTAATTACTTACACTGTGCGCTAGATCTTATTGAGTTCAATAAGTTCTCAAGATGTGAGATAGCACAGGAAATCTGGAAGAAGACGGAGAGTACCTATAAGGGGACAGACAAGGTCAAGGAGTCAAAGATCAATCTCATGCTGAGAGAATATGAGATGTTCTCGATGGTTACCAGCGAGGGTATTCAAGGTATGAATACCAGGTTCATTAACATTGTTAATAAACTGAAGAGGCTTGGAAAGGAGTTCAGCGAGGAAGAGCTCGTCAAGAAGATTCTTCGCACTCTTACAGTAGAGTGGGATTCCTAGAAGAGCGCTATCGAGGAGGCTCGTGATCTTAAGACCTACAACTATGATGAGCTGACAGGCACCTTGCTAACTCATGAGATGTCTCTGTGGAAATACTCAGATGACTCCAAGAGGAATCGAGGCGAGGAGAGCAAAGCCATTGTCCTTAAAGTGGATTCATCAAATGAGTCGACTAGCTGCGACTCTGATGAGAAAATGGCCCTTCTGACTAGGCGTTTTAAACGCTTCATTAAGAAGGACTGGAAGTTCAACATCAAGAAGAAGTTTCCCAGAAAATCAAGTCAACTCAGCACCGGCGTGGAACTGAGGAAGGACCGAAGAAGGAGCATAGCAAAGATATCAAGTGCTTCGAGTGTGGAGAGAAAGGACACATCCAGTCAAGCTGTCCAAAAATGAAGAAGGACATGCTCAAGAAGAGATTCTCCATGAAGAATGAGGCACTTGCTGCCACTTGGAACGACTCAGAAGAATCTTCATCATTTGATAAGGAAGTTACTAATTTTTCCAATCTCTTCTTGATGGAGATCGAGAATAGAGGTGAAGTCTCAACATCTACCTCCGGTAGAGATCATTCCGCTGTCAACTTTGAAGCTGAGCATGATAAAGGAAAAGCTCCTCAAGCCGAGGTACATTCTGAAATTCCTTTATCTATGGAAGAATTAGCCTAGGCTCTCTTTGATGTCATGAAGTTGACTAATAAATCAATGAAGAACATCAAAGAGATGGTGAGGAGAAGTGCCGATCTGGAAGATACTAATGCTTCCTTATCGCTTGATATATACTTTCTTTAAGAAAAGGCTGAGTATCAAGAGTGTTCTATCAGCAAGCTCACAAAACAACTAGATGAGTTGACTACTGAGATACCAGCTTTAAAGAAGAAAGAGGTTCCTCCTCCAGCCAACGATTAAACTCAGAGTAACCAAACTCGTAATTGTAAGAGGAAGAATTCCTCTAAATAGAAGAAAGCAAGCTAGCCCAAACCAAAAATGGCATGCGATTTTTGTGGGAAAGCTAGACATGCCACAGTTATGTGTCGTCATAAAAATGGTTATTATGACAAGTACGATTAGATAAACTTAAGAACTGCTAACAAAGGAGGACCCAGCTCGAAAGCATGGGTACCTAAGAAAACGTAATTGTTTTGCAGGTGAGCCTTAGATCCGCTGATGACTCTCGAATGTGGTATTTGGATAGCGGATGCTCAAGGCATATGATGTGAGATGAAGGTCAGTTCATCTCATTGGAGCACAAAAGAAATGGAAGTATCAGTTTTGGCGATAACCAAAAAGGCAAGATTGTAGGCTGTTGCACTGTTGGTGTCTCTCCTTCAATCGAAGATGTTTCTCTTGTCAAAGGTCTAAAGTTCAATCTGCTCAGTGTAGTCCAGCTCTGCAACAAAGGCAGAAAGGTTATATTTGACTCAGCAGGATGCTCAGTAATTGACTGTAAGACTGACTCAACTATACTCTTTGCTCCTAGGATCAATAATGTTTATATGATTGATTTATCCCCTGGCTCCACTAACGTTTATCTTGTATCTAAGGAGGATAATTAGTGGTTTTAGCACAGAAGGTTGGGTCATATTACAATGAACATTCTATCCAATTTGGCCAAAAAGCAATTAGTTATGGAGTTACTCAGTATCAGGTTTGAAAAGGATAAACTCTGCTCTGCTTGTAAGCTTGGTAAGCAAGTTAAGAAATCAATTAGATCGGTAAATTATGTAGTAACTAAGCGACCATTGGAGTTACTTCACCTGGATCTTTTCCGTCCAGTTCATCTAATGAGCTTAGGTGGTAAGAGGTTCACTTTGGTGGTAGTAGATGACTTCACGATAATGAATAAAATAGGAAATAAAATCTCTAGAATCCGAAGTGATCAAGGATGTGAATTTGAGAATTTACATTTCAAAGAATTCTGTTCAGCGCATGGCATTGACCACAACTTCTCTTCTCCTCATACGCCTCAACAAAATGGGGTTGTAGAATGGAAGAATAGGACTATGGTTGAGATGGTTCGATCCATGCCGAGTGATAACAATCTACCAAAATACTTTTAGGGAGAAGCTGTTAACATAGCCTGTTATATCTTGAATCGGGTTTTAATTCAACCAATTCTTGAGAAAACACCCTATGAGCTTTGGCGAGGGCACAAGCCTAAGATTGGTCATCTCAGATTTTTTGGTTGTAAGTGCTATATTCTTAACACCAAAGATCAACTAGGAAAGTTTGATCCTAAGTCTGATGAAGGTATCTTTTTAGGATACTCAACTAACAGTAGGGCATATAGAATATATGTCAAACGCACCGGCCTATTAGAGGAGTCTATGCATGTAGATTTCGATGAAACTAACATTGTAGAAAGACGTCCATTTAATGAAGATGAAGGAGTCCCTCAGTTTTCAAATCAACTCAGTATGCCACAAGCTGTACTACCCAACTCAGCACAAAATCCCCTTGCTGAGGAAGCCAAAGATGACAATGATGATCTTTCTATCAACTTCAATGATGGTGAAGATCAACTTCCAAATCAGCACCTTATTGTCGATCCTCCAACATTTGATCCGAGTCTTCCAAGAGAGATTAGAGTTCATCACAACCATCCGCTAGAAAGCATAGTTGATGATGTTCATAATCCTATGATGATGTGAGGTCAGCTCAGTTAGATGATGAGTCATCCAACCTTCATCTCATTGATTGAACCCAAGAAGTTTGAAGATGCTAAGGGAGATGATTATTGGATTATCGTAATGCAAGAGGAATTGGATCAGTTCAAGCGCAATGATGTTTGGGATCTAGTTTCTAAGCCTAAAGGGAAATCAATTATCGGTGCCAAATGGGTTTTCAGGAACAAGCTTGATGAAGATGGCATTGTTGTAAGGAATAAGGCTAGGCTTGTTGCTTAATGGTACAATCAACAAGAAGGAATTGATTATGATGAAACTTATGCTCTAGTAGCTCGACTCGAAGCCATTCGAATCCTTTGTGCTTTTGCATCTCATATGAACTTCAAATTGTTTCAAATGGATGTCAAAAGTGCTTTCCTGAATGGATTCATTCAAGAAGAAGTGTATGTTCGCCAACCTCCAGGCTTTGAAGATGCGAAGAATCCTGATCATGTTTTCAAACTGAAGAAAGCTCTTTATGGATTGAAGCATGCTCCAAGAGCTTGGTATGAGAGGCTGACCTATTTCTTGATCAACAAAGGCTATGAAAGAGGGAAAGCAGATATAACTCTATTTATCAGGCGAAGAAAAGAAGATGTGTTGATAGCCAAATATACATTGATGATATTATATTTGGAGCAACTGATGAGAAGCTGTGCAAGGAATTCAGCAAGCAGATGAAGAGCAAGTTTAAGATGTCTTTGATGGGAGAGCTCAATTTCTTTCTTGGTTTTCAAATCAAGAAAACTGAGGATAGAATTTTCATAAGCCAATCCAAGTATGCAAAAGAAGTCTTGAAAAAATTTGATATGGAACATTCCAAGCCAATGTCTACTCCTATGGCCATAGATACTATCTTGAGTAAAGATGAAGCTAATAAACCAGTAGATAAAAAATTCTACAGAGGAATTATCGATTCTCTTCTTTATCTCACTGCTAGTAGGCCAGACATACAATATGATGTGTGCTACTATGCTCGTTATCAGGCTGTTCCTAGAGAATCTCATCTTACAACTGTGAAGAGGATTCTCAGATAATTGCAAAGCTCAATTGAAGCAGGTCTATAGTATCCTAGTAGTTCGGATTTCACTCCTAGGGGATTCACAGATGCTGATTATAGAAGAGACAAACTCGGCAGGAAGAGTACAATAAGAGGATGTCGTTCCTTAGAGAGTTTCTTGTCTCTTGGTACAGTAAGAAGCAAACTTCCGCCGCGCTGAGTACATGGGAGTAAGAAGTTACGTAGCATAATTGCTTTGGATAAAGCAGCAATTGGAAGATTATGGCATCAAGTTTAGTTATCTCGAAGTTATGTGTGATAACAAAAGAGCAATTAACTTATCTAAGAATCCAATTCAGCATGGGAGAATGAAGCATGTCAACATCAGGCATCACTTCATTAGAGATAATATGTTACGAGGAGATGTCAAGCTGTAATATGTTCCATCAAAGGAACAACGTGCTGATATCTTCACCAAACCATTGCCAAAGGAAAAATTCTATGTACTGAGGTAATTGATTGGTATGGCTAATCCACGATGAAGAAGGAGTATGAAAATCTCAAAAATTTTGCTAAGTGTTGGAGATCAAGCATGAGATGACACGTGGATAACACCATCTAGTTTTCAAAGAAACATCGTGAGTTACTGTTCGCGGTTAAAATTCAACCTCTACTTTTTTCAAATTTTTGCATGCTTGAAGTGGAACCGTTTTTCATCTAAACTCACCATTTCATTGAGGCGATCCATTAGATGTCTATCACAGCGTTCATTTTCAATCAGAAGCTAAGATCGTGACACGTATCAGGAGAGTTGAATCGTCTATAAAAGTTGAATAGTTAAAGGAAATGGGTTAAAGGAAATGGGCTACTTGCATTTTGCTAATTGGAATCTTCAGAGCTCTCAAACCTTAATTTCTTCTACTTTCAATTTTCTCTTCAAAATCTAAAATGGCTAGAACCAAAACCACCTTCAGAATCAATACTACTATCCATATGAAGATTGTTGTAAACAATCAAGGAAAGATGGAGAAGATGACAATAGAAGAAGGAACCCACCTTAATAAAATCGAGTGGGATGATAACTTGGATTTCAGTCCAGTCTATGAAGTTAACTATGAAGGGCTATTATTAAACAAGAACATGCATCGGGTAATCAAGCAACCGTATCTTAGTTCAATTCTGAAGATGGAAGGTCCAGCTATCGTAGGATTCATTAGGGTCTTCTACACTCACTTGTATGCAATTGATGGCCGTAATGATGTCTTGTTGATGTATTTTGGGGGTAAATTCACTCTTATTTGCTCCAAGCTGATTGCAAGAATTCTCAACATGCCTCACTCAGGCAATCAGCTCTGCAGATCCGGTGATGAAGATGCCGTCATCATTCTCGAAGATTGGGAACTCCCATCGAACTATGTATCAGGGGAGATTGCAGCCAGCGGGATGTCATGGACAGTAAGGATGTGCCATGAACTAGTTGTGAAGCTACTGCTACCCAACACTGGCTCATTGACTAGTTATACTTATTTCGAGCGCTGTGTGGTCTACCATATGGTAGAAGGTAAGAAACTAAATTGGCTTGTGATGATTCTTCATCACTTGACCAAAGTTACTACCATCTATTACTATGGGTACCTCGTAACCGAGATAATGAGGGCAGTGAAATTCAATGTAGGTAAGTTTCTAAGGGAGTCTAGTAACTCAGCTTTGCTAGTGAAAAAGACACTTAAAATATCTCACTTCAGCAAACTGGCTTACAATCAGTTACATGCTATGTACACCAAGGCATAACACAAGCATAAGCTAAAGTGCATACCGACATTATTGCCTGTGGTCATTAGCAAGGAGGAAGAGGATCAGTTTATGGTGGACTATAAGGAAGATGCTAACTTTGATGAAGTCCCCATTTCCAGCATACTGGAGAAGATCCCTACCTCCTCCTCCTTCGCAACTTAGAAGGCTACTTCCTTTAAGGCCAAGGGGAAGAGCCCAACCAAGTCCAACAAAAATCCTATTCAAAACCTGCACTAAAAGGGAAGCGGAGACTAACCAGCAAGCTGAATAGCAAGTTGAGGAAAAAGAGATAAAGGTTGAGGCCAATGAGTCCTTGCACCAAAGGAAGCATAAAATGGTATTCTCAAACGATACTAAGGAGCAAGGCGAGGCCAAGAAATCTAAGGAAGAGGACCAGGATGTGTCCAATGCTACTGAGGACATTCAAGGAGTTTTTACCAAGTTAAAGGGCACTCAGCGAAAGCGTTCTGCTACCACAAGGCCTCTATAGAAACATGTGCTGGTGGTAAGCAGTGAGGAGGATGCTGGAGAACCCTTTATCCAGATTTTTGAGGAGTCCGATCCTCAAGATGCCAGCATCCCCATCCCAAAGTTTACTCATGTTAAGGAATCTGTACCTCAGCACGGGAAACCTCAGGCTGATCCATCCTTGGATCAAATAGCCAACCTAGAGGTTCCTAAAAATCCTACCCCCTCTTCTTCGCTTGTGAATTCCTCAAAACTTCCTCTCGTAAATTCTTCTACTCTCTTAGGTTCTACTCTTGTAGATCCTAAAACAAAGAAAACTACCTCTCCTTCTTCCTCTAACAATGTAAATTCCCCAATTCATATCTCTTCACCTAATAATTCTCAAGATTCTTTTCCTTCTCCTCTACCATCTCCCATACATTCTCAACAACCAACCATTTCTTCAAGAGCCATTGTACCTTCTATTCCACTCAAACCAAATTTCTTAACTGTACATGTCTGTAAACCTACCTCTTCTTCAAACCCATCCTCAACCCCCTTAACCCCTCTAGTTAGGGAAGTTCCTAAAGCTAAGAACTCCGCTCAGCAGGAAACAACAAGTGGTCAGAATGCTGAGGTAAATTTTACAGCTAGTGACGCACCTAAACCCAGCGGCAAGCCATCAATGGCTGATACATCTTTCCTGGCACAGATTTGTGAGTTAGCTTGAAAGTAATTTCATGTGCTCAGGATTGATGTTGAGTTAGATGGAGCAGTAGGCAAATTGCTTCTTGCTCAAGAATTGATGGACTTATCATCCAGGCTTAAGGTGAATTTGCCTGAATTCGAACAACAAACAAGTGTTCCTAGAGACTCTCTATACTTTGAGGAGTTTGAGAGAATTCAAGGAAGCTTATTGGTTATTCAAAATCATTTGGCAAAAGAGAGTGCCAAAAGCCTGGTAGATAAGATGGTCCTAATCCTAAATGGGTTAATGGACTCTGCAGCCCAGCTTGGAGCAACCACTACATCTGTCCCTATGTTTAATGTGATAGCAAATGCTATCACGGGAAAGATAAAGGTTAGTGTAGACGTTGCTAGTGAGCAGCTGAGTCTCTTGAGTACCAATATGGCTACTCAAGTAACACAGATCCATGAGCTCGGTAAGGAGTAGGCTAAAATAAAGAGGATAACCGATCACAAGATCGAGGATGTCTCAAAGGAGGTAGAATCAAAAAAGGATGTGAGCCACATCATAGCGAAGCTGGTGGAATCTGAGTCCCGGTTCTTGCTTGTTCATGATAATAAGCAGGATGAAGTCCTCAAGATCCTCAAAGATATCTCTAGGAAGCTAGACAAGGCCCTTGTCATTGATTTTGATCCTCTCCATGCTAAGATGGACACCATTCAATGGGAGGTCAGTAATCACATCACAAAGAAAGTCTCTTCTTCATAGAAGTTTTTGGTATCTGCGATGGGAAAAATCTTTCCAAACATGCATATGCCTAGTGTACCTCCATTTGAATTCTTTGCCCTGAGACTGGACTGTCACTCCACAAGAAGCTGAACATCGTTAAATCTAAGGGGGAAGATCTTACGAAGAAGGTGGATACGCTACTCAAAATGGGAGAGCTGGATGGAAAAGACATCGATTACACTTCCAAGAGTATCGAATCCTTTGGTCCCAAGCTGTTTGACATTGAGGGTCAGTTGAAGATTGCACTGACTGCAACTAACTTTCATGGTCTTCTTCAATGTTTTCAACAGTTTTCCAGTCAAGGCTTCTACCAGATAGCTCATCTCTCACGCTGCCATCATCTTCTTCTCAGTAAGCTCAATGACTAAGACTTCCTCTTAGTAAAAGGTAAGGAGCAATTGGAGCAAGAGATTTCCCCTGTGATTATTGGCCACCAAGAGAGCTTCCAAGTTGCACTTGACACCTTCAATGTCAGTATTGATCAAATCGTTCAAGGTCAGATAGCAAAGGGGGAGAAGGTAGCTGAAGATGCGCTCAGAATGGCAAATCTTAACAAGGGATCTCTTCCGAGGCATTCTCATCCATTGCATCCATCTAACAAGAACAAGACTGCAGGATCTTCCTCTTTCGCACACAAAAGATAGATTAGGCCATGTTCAAATAGATGTAGAACTTATAATAGGACCTTATTGTAATCTTAGTTCAGGACATGTTTTATATACTGACTAAGTTATCCTTTTGAAATTAATAAAAATACAAGTTCCTACCTCAAGTTAAGATCTTCTTAACTTTTTATACTGATTATGTTTTATGCTGTGCATTTAACCATGTGATACAGGAAAACATATAAGACACCAACCCTTTGAAGATAAGCTATAGTAAGACGAAGTCCCAAATAAAGAAGAAATCCTCTAAGTATGGGGGAGCTGAGCCGCTTATAGAAGACTCACTCAGCATGGGGGAGCTCAAGCTGACTAAAGGAAGTCACTCAATGCCAGGAATACTTACATCGCTTTCAGGTATTCTATAATCTCTAAACTATTTATTCAATTAACTTCTTTTACTACCTAGTTTGCTATCTATCCAAAATAGGGGAGATTGTAGAACCCAAGTTAATAGTACTTCACAGTTCTGAGTAGTTTTGGAAATAGCAAACTGACTAGGATAGTGAAATTAATTGAATACTAAGTAAACTCTTAATTAATAAGGCTAGCATGAGTTTATTCAAGGGAGAATAACTCAGTATTGCTAGATGATTAATTAAGTTATAACTTAGAGTAAGAAAAGTTGAGTTTATGCTGAGTACTACATAGTTTGGAATTACATCACTCAGCATATGCTGAGTTCCTACTTTTATTTAATTAAAAGCACGTTCCATTTGACACATGGAGACTTTATGACACATGTGCTAGTAACGTTATCTGTGATGGAACGAAATATTCTCTTAGTGCTTTTCACGGTAAAAGGTGCTGAAATTGAGAAAGACACCTGTGGTCCTCACAACGTAAAAAATGTCAGTACGGCTATCAGAGATTCCCTGCTATAGTCCAAGTAAAAGCAATTTATGTTATTGATAAGTGTATAATTACACTTATTATCATATGAATTTTATATAATAAACACTATAGTTTTAGTCATTTTTATACTTCATATAAAAGATTTCACGTGGTATGTAGTTGTTTTT